>CAWUFW010030237.1:0-17611 GCA_963921515.1 Calotriton arnoldi
GAAAATAGCAATCCGGCCGGAAAAACACGCGAATCCAACCGACCGACACGCACCCGGAACAAATCCGACCGAATCGTACCCGCCAACTCCAACCCGCAAAGTACGATGCAAGGCGCGAAAACCCGACCGAGTCGGACGGAGGACAAGCCGTACGACCGACACGCATACAAAACCGAGCCGAAGCAACACAATACACCGCGACCGACGCGTACGCAGCATACAAAACTGCACAAACACAGCGTGAACGAAACGGAAAACACCGTACGAGACCAATGCACGGTCCGACTCGGTCACAAGAACGTTTCCAACATACACAAACAGCACAAAGGAAAAATCAACCAAAAAAAGGCCAAACAAGCAATTACCAAGCCAATAAATACTGGGGGGTGGGGACAGAGAACAAAGACACACCAACAACTCCACCTATATAAAGGACACAAATCACTACCATGAGCCTTTGCAAATGCCATTCCACTGCCAGCACCCAAGAGAAAGCAACCACACACCCACAGCTCATCCCTCACACAAGCCACACACCAGCAGCACACCAACAAATACCTACCTCACATACACCCAGCACAACACACACCCACACACCCTCACCTGCACACCAACACACACAGCACCCACTATCACCACCCATCACCATGCCCCCCAAGAAGAATCCCAAGTTCCTAGATAGTGAATTGGAAGTCATGGTAGACGAGATCCTCAGGGTGGAGCCACAGCTGTTTGGCACTCTGGTCCAACAGACCCCCATGTCGCAGAAAACCAAGATGTGGGAGAGGATCATCAACAGGGTGAACGCCCAATCACCATGTCGGCGCACAAAGACCGACATCCAGAACAGGTGGTATGACGTGCGCAGGAGGGTCCGGGAGCTGCTCAAGAAAGACTACCACCTGAGCCAATACACCGGCAGTGGCCCTCCTGCCAAGCCAGTATACCTCAGGCCCTGGGAGGAGAAGGTGCGGGCCATCCTTCCGCCAGTGAGCGTATATGGACTAGAGGACATCCCAGAGCCTGGTGAGTACACAACAAATGTACACAATAAACTGCCACAAAACACACACATCACTGTCAAGGGGAGAGTCAAACCATGCACTCATAGCAATTACACAGCAACTAGAACAGAATCATCCCAAAATGTGTATGTCAGTCAGATAAACACAACACATGCCATCAAAAAAGTCACATCCAACTGTGCCAACACATGTACAAACACAACCACAACTACAGCTAGGCAGTGGCACAAATAGAACTAACACACACATCCACACATGTAGCCACCACAACAACACCAACACACAGTGAAGACCACTCAAAGGAAGGAATTCTGTGTATGCTGGCCAAGTCAGTGTAGCCAATAGCATCATGGGAGTCGCAGTCACACATATTGCCCCCCCCACAACTGTCCCATCAACACCACCCTGAACCATGCTCACATCACAGGGAGTGGAGAAGGACTCACAAGATGGCTGACACTGGCTACTGCTGTGGGGAGCACAAGGCCCTGCTGCCAACTGTGCACCAACAAACAGCAGGACACCACTGACTGACATCCTGAGAGACAACTTACACTCCCTGCAATGCAAGCACGTTCCATGGTGGGATATCCGGCTGGCTGGGTGGGAAGGGGGACTTGCAGCACTGACCATAGTCACCAGCACCTCCCCTCACCCCCCCCCCCCCCAACACAAACTCCACAGTACCCACCTGGTAGAATGCAATGCCCTCCATCCTAACACAAGATCCCACAAAGCACCACCACCCTGGGTTATGTTGTGTGAAGCACAGGGACACTCTTGGGACTCTTAGCCAAACAACTGCCAGGACAACACTCCCAGCCATCCTGTCAGCACAGCCAGCCCACCCCACAGGGAAGCAGAGTCAAAAGGAAGGAAGCATGGGCATGCTGGGAAGGGGGTGGAGGCAATAGCATGATGGGAGTCGTAGTCACAGCTCTACATCCCCCACCACATGGCCCAGCAAGCTCACACTCACGCATGCACATCCCACAGAGAGTAGAAAGGCCCATCAAAGATGTCTGACACTGTTGCTGTGTCGTGGGGAGCACAAGGGCATGCTGGGAACTGCACATCAACCAACAGCAGGACACCACTGACTGACATCCTGAGAGACAACTTCCACTCCCTGCAATGCAAGCACGTTCCATGGTGGGATATCCGGCTGGCTGGGTGGGAAGGGGGACTTGCAGCACTGACCATAGTCACCAGCACCTCCCCTCACACCCCCCCCCCCAACACAAACTCCACAGTACCCACCTGGTAGAATGCAATGCCCTCCATCCTAACACAAGATCCCACAAAGCACCACCACCCTGGGTTATGTTGTGTGAAGCACAGGGACACTCTTGGGACTCTTAGCCAAACAACTGCCAGGACAACACTCCCAGCCATCCTGTCAGCACAGCCAGCCCACCCCACAGGGAAGCAGAGTCAAAAGGAAGGAAGCATGGGCATGCTGGGAAGGGGGTGGAGGCAATAGCATGATGGGAGTCGTAGTCACAGACATTGCTCAGCCTCACAACTGGCCCATCAACACCACCCTGAACCATGCTCACATCACAGGGAGTGGAGAAGGACTCACAAGATGGCTGACACTGGCTACTGCTGTGGGGAGCACAAGGCCCTGCTGCCAACTGTGCACCAACAAACAGCAGGACACCACTGACTGACATCCTGAGAGACAACTTACACTCCCTGCAATGCAAGCACGTTCCATGGTGGGATATCCGGCTGGCTGGGTGGGAAGGGGGACTTGCAGCACTGACCATAGTCACCAGCACCTCCCCTCACACCCCCCCCCCAACACAAACTCCACAGTACCCACCTGGTAGAATGCAATGCCCTCCATCCTAACACAAGATCCCACAAAGCACCACCACCCTGGGTTATGTTGTGTGAAGCACAGGGACACTCTTGGGACTCTTAGCCAAACAACTGCCAGGACAACACTCCCAGCCATCCTGTCAGCACAGCCAGCCCACCCCACAGGGAAGCAGAGTCAAAAGGAAGGAAGCATGGGCATGCTGGGAAGGGGGTGGAGGCAATAGCATGATGGGAGTCGTAGTCACAGACATTGCTCAGCCTCACAACTGGCCCATCAACACCACCCTGAACCATGCTCACATCACAGGGAGTGGAGAAGGACTCACAAGATGGCTGACACTGGCTACTGCTGCGGGGAGCACAAGGCCCTGCTGCCAACTGTGCACCAACAAACAGCAGGACACCTCTGACTGACATCCTGAGAGACAACTTACACTCCCTGCAATGCAAGCACGTTCCATGGTGGGATAACTGACTGGGTGGGTGGGTGGGTGGGAAGGAGGTCTGGCTGTCAACCAAACACAATCAATGCAGACCATGTTCACACCCCAGAGAATACATAGAAATGCCCAAATAATGCAGGACAATGTGCCACACCAATATCAACCCCTGACTGTGACGACTTAGGACAATACAATGTACAGGCCCGCACCCCGAGGCACAGTCACAACTGTCAGGTGTGTCAACCACTGATGCCTGCAGAAACATGACATACATTGTTTGTGTCTCCCAAAAACAGGTGATGATAGGGACACAGCAGCAGACGCTGAGGAGTCCCAGTCCCAGGCTCAAGAGGATGCCGAGCTCACTGGCGTCGTACAGCCTCTGTCCTCCTCGGACGATGAAGAACAACCTGGCACATCCGGTGCAAGTCAACATGCTGCACCAGCAGGACCACCAGCTGCAGCACCAGCAGGTCCACCAGCTGCACCCCCTGCACCCACCCCTCCAACGACTGTCACCACGAATACCATCCCTGCCGACATGGACAGAATAAGGAACAACACCAGCGCAGTGACCCTGGACCAACCTGGGGCCATGGACACCACCACCACCACCAACCCCCAAGGTGGACCAGGGTTATCTGTGCGTGCAACTGCACACACTGCACATGTCAGCAGGGGTGGTGGGAGGGGTGGGAGACAGAGGTCGCTGCTTGCAGACGTTGCTGGTGTGCATGAAGACCCACAACTGGTACGCATAGCTGATGCGTACCAGTCCAGCACCGGAGAGCTCAGCCAGGTAGTGGGGCTCCTCAGAGACATCAAACAGCAGCAGGCTGCCCATCATGCCCGCTTGGACTCCCACATGTCCCATGTGGAGTCACACATGTCACGTGTGGACTCCCACATGTCACGTGTGGACTCCCACATGACCCGCGTGGAGTCCAAGTGGGATGTACTACATGAGATGACGGCGGTGCACAGGGACATTTTACAATGCCTCCGCCAGATGAACAGCAACCAGTCCACACCTCCCTGTGTGCCAACAACATCTGGTACCGAACAAACTGCAACTGCCACAGGGAGGGAGGAGGACTCTGGCGGAGAGTCCCCTGCACCGCAGCAGCCTGCACTTGAGGGCCCCCCCCCCAAGAAGAGGGGTCGTCCGAGGAGGGGAAAGTGAGAGGCTGATGGCCAAGCGCAACTCCCAGGAAGCCTGAACCTGTTCTGGATTTTCGCCTTTGTGCACAGACTGTTCACCCTGTTGATGGCAACACTACTCCCACACATTGCATGGGGAGTACAAGTTGGAACAATGTGTCAGACAACTGTGGCCCCGATACTGGGGATCCTGTCTACCTGGACTTTCTATTCATCTAGGAACTTGGGATTGCAAGATTCATGTACAGCACAATCCATCCTATGCACTATTATCACAGATGTATCACAATAAACACAATAATACACCATACTTGCCTCTGTCGTGATTCCAACGTGGGTACTGTTATGGGGATGATGAACAACAAAATTACACTGTGTATGCGAACTGCAACAGCAAGGACAACACAGGCATGTGAGTACAGGCAACGTGACACATATGAGGGAGACACACCACCAGGGCTACACAACACATACACACCTAGGCCATCTGACTCATTGCCTACACTGATGTTGCCAGGGAAGACGGTGCAATGCACAGACACCACACCCATTCCCAGTTGTAGTCAAGTAGCCCACAGGTGCAGTAAGCAAATGGCAGTCAAATGTGTGACCACAGACAACGCACATCACTAAGTGAAGCACAGGTTTATTACACAGTAGCAACATGCCGTAACCACTACAGATGCAAGGTAACCCCACCTGGTAGCGGGCACACAGTCAACAACTGTAGACAGAAGGAAGTCCATGGGTGTGGCGCACATCACCTGTAGGGACACAACAGCTACCAGCCTGGATGTGCAATCACGTTGTCGGTGGACACAGTTGACCAAACGAATCTGAAAGTACCCTGTGAAGGACAGAAATGACACACAGTCAAAAGCAATGGAGTACAGGACAGAACAGCAAAACTCATGCACAATACATGTTACAAGATACCCACCCAGAACCAAGTTAGCATGTCAACACTGTTGGGGAGTACAGCCCACCTGTCACCACACATCGCAACACACATCCAGTCAAGTAGCCCATGGACACACTCCAACAGCACCAGAGCACCACCCACACATCATGCCAACTCACATCATTCACATGACACCTCAGGATACTCACATTCAGCTAAAGAAGTTGGTGATGAGCTGTGTGCGGACATCACCATCACCATCATCATCATCATCGTCACTGGCATCGTGGTCCAGGCCAGGATCCTCCACAGGTGGCGGATGTTGGTCATCGTCATCCTGGATGAGAGGCAACTCCTTCCGCACTGCCAGGTTGTGGAGCATGCAGCAGACGATGATAATCTTGCACACTTTCGCAGGGGCATATGGGAGGGACCCTCCGGTCTTGTCCAGGCAGCGGAAGCGGCTCTTCAGGAGACCAAAGGTCCGCTCAATCACTCTCCTGGTCCGACCATGTGCCTCATTGTAGCGCATCTGGGCAGGTGTCACAGGGTTCCTGAGGGGTGTCAGCAACCACGGCATGTTGGGGTATCCCGAGTCACCTACGGACAGACAAGTGCACATCAGCTGACTTGGAAAAGTGGGCGGAATACTACAGATCAGATCACACACAATGGCACAAAGTCAGTACACACCGACAAGCCAGGCACGCTGGTTCTGCATCTGTGCCATCAACCTGGGGATGCGACTACTCCTCATCACAAAGGCATCGTGTGCTGAACCAGGGAAACGGGCACACACGTGTGTGATGGTCATGTCTGCAAGACACACCACCAGTGCATTGACCGAGTGGTAGTGCTTGCGGTTCCTGTAGGCCTGCTCCTGGGCCTGTGGTGGTACCAAAGCCACATGTGTCCCATCAATGGAGCCAATGACATGCGGCATCCTCCCCAGGGCATAAAAGTCACTCTTCACGTCAGTGAGTCGTCGCAGTCTAGGGAAATAGATGTACCGGTTCAGGAAGAGCAACATTGCCGCCAAGAAATCGCGGAGCACACGGCTGAACATGGTCTGTGACATCCCACCAGCAGACGCCACAGTATGTTGGAAGGTACCGGTGGCAAAGAAGTGTAGGGCTGCCATCACCTTCACCTTGGGGGTCAGCGCTGTAGGATACGGCCGGCCAGGCTGCAAATGTGGGGACAACTGCACTGCCAAATCCTCAATCAGCTGCCTGGTGAAGCGGTACCGTCGGATGCTGTCCCGTTCCACCATCGTTGCCAGGTCTGGGAATGGCCGATGGACAGCAGGAGCCCTGCAGTGCAGAGGAGAAGTAAGCAAGATCGTCAGTCACCCCACATATGCGGCATTGAACACACTCAAGATCCCAACATACATCATCATGAGGCACAACTACATGAAGTGTGCAGTACCGGAACGACATGTATGGTACATACATGGCCAACATCTGTCAACACGGTCCTACAGGTGGCATCAATTTGTCCCAGGTTGGCCCATTGGATATCATGATGCTGTGTCACAGTCACCCCCCCAGTGACATGTGAGGACAGATGTGCCCCAGGCACCACAGCTCAACGACAGGCACATTCCCAGGGACCCTGTAATGCCACATGGACACTGGCATCACCTGGAGTATCATGTGTACACCACAACAAAACAAACATGACCCCCACAGGTAGTGGCCACACTTGCCATGGCAGGAGAGCCATGGACGTCTGTGACACACACGCACAACATCAGAGTCCATGCACACACAACGTGGATGTGGAGACTGTCTCCCATTGTGCACATGAAATCAGAGACATTGTAAACACTACATGCACAAAGACTGTGGAGGGCCATCACTATTGTGCCACTGGGACACCCTGGCTCAAACATACCGTCCCACATGGGACTCACGGGGTATGTGACATGACATACACAAACACCACTGTGAAATGTGACCATGGCACATGCACAGATATGAACAGTTGCACATCACAGTGGTCACGTACACGTAACACCCAGGATCCTGTCCCCATTAACACGTGCACAGCCTGGGGGTGGCTGCCCACAGGTGACACCCACAGGACAACATGTACACCAACATACACACAATAGGAAATGCAGCCTTACATGCCTTATGATAAGGTTTGGACAGGCTGTCGTGATGTAGGTGTGCCCCTCACTCCCTGGGAGCTATCTGTGGCTGGCATATGTCCATCTGAGACAGGCATGCTGACATATGCCAGTCACATGTACAGTGATGCGTTGAACAGCAATGGACCGACCGGTGCCTCCGGCCGGCCCATTGCTTTCAATGTGTGCGGGTACGCGTTGTACCCCTGTGCGCTGTTGTACTGCAATGGACCGATCGGTGCCTCCGGCCGGCCCATTGCATTCAATGTGTGCGGGTACGCGTTGTACCCCTGTGCGCGTTGTACTGCAATGGACCGATCGGTGCCTCCGGCCGGCCCATTGCATTCAATGTGTGCGGGTACGCGTTGTACCCCTGTGCGCGTTGTACTGCAATGGACCGATCGGTGCCTCCGGCCGGCCCATTGCATTCAATGTGTGCGGGTACGCGTTGTACCCCTGTGCGCGTTGTACTGCAATGGACCGATCGGTGCCTCCGGCCGGCCCATTGCATTCAATGTGTGCGGGTACGCGTTGTACCCCTGTGCGCGTTGTACTGCAATGGACCGATCGGTGCCTCCGGCCGGCCCATTGCATTCAATGTGTGCGGGTACGCGTTGTACCCCTGTGCGCGTTGTACTGCAATGGACCGATCGGTGCCTCCGGCCGGCCCATTGCATTCAATGTGTGCGGGTACGCGTTGTACCCCTGTGCGCGTTGTACTGCAATGGACCGATCGGTGCCTCCGGCCGGCCCATTGCATTCAATGTGTGCGGGTACGCGTTGTACCCCTGTGCGCGTTGTACTGCAATGGACCGATCGGTGCCTCCGGCCGGCCCATTGCATTCAATGTGTGCGGGTACGCGTTGTACCCCTGTGCGCGTTGTACCTCAATGGACCGATCGGTGCGCACCCATTGACAATGGGCTTGCCTGGCAACGGACGCGTTTTCGAATATTCGAACGAGTCGGTTGCTGGAAAATCAGTTGGTCACCCACAACAATGTTGCAAAATCATGTATGTCATGAAGTTGAAATTTTGAAGGATGCTGTGGGCGTGTTTTGGTGCTGCTATTCCATGGATTGGCCAGATTCAGAAGATGCAAACGACTTGGACCTATCACTTTGGACACAAGGGACAGTATCTGCCTCTCCAGCACATATATATTGCTGCATGTTCCCCTGAGAGCCCACTTGCCTGCACTACATGCTCCAGGACGACATCTGCCACTGCACTGCTGCTGTCTCTGCCCCTCTGGACCCTGCAATGGCACGTACTGTGGAGAGAGCCCCAGCCTTCAGCCTTGAAGAGAACCAGGCCCTGCTGGACAGCCTACTTCCACAGTACAGCAAGCTGTATGGGACACCAGGGGAGCAGGTGAGTGTTCTGTGCACTGCCTTTCTGAATGTGCATTTTGTCTGACTAGCAAGGCTGAGAGTCAGCACACCACTGGCTAGCAGGCTCACTGAGTAGTTGTCACCCCCCATAGTGTGTAGTGACTTGCACTGGACAGGTATGGTGCAGTGACAGTGCTTCTGAACAGGGTTTTACTCCCCATGCTATGATACCATGTAGTGACTTCTGGAAAACTGTCCATGGGCAGCCGTGCACTGCCTGGGTACACCATGTGCCCCTGTGATTGCGACATGTATATGCAACTGTGTCATGCACGGATATGTTGCATGTGTAGTAATGGCCTTATCACTTTGTCATCCTGACAGGCTTCTGCCCATCGGAAGCATGAGATATGGAAGGACATCGTCCGGGCTGTCCGGTCCGTGGGGGTCTACAAGCGCCGGATCCGCAACTGCCAAAAGAGGTGGCAGGACCTTCGGGGCTGGACCCGGAGGATTGCACGGGTCCAGCTGAAGCTGTCGCCTCCTCGCAGGAGGGGCGGAACACGGACCCTGACCCCCCACATGCTCAGGATCCTGGCGGTGGTCTTTCCAGACCTGGATGGGCAGCTGAAGGCCAGAGAGCAGCAAGGAGGGGGTGAGTCAAAGACTGCACTGTGTACTCTGTCTAACATGTTATGTGCCCTCCTCGGGCCAGGTTGAACTGCCACAGTACAGCAGTCATGTTGTCCAGGAGCCATGTCCCTCTATTGTGCACTGCCCACTCCTCATCTGATACCCAGGTGTGGCCCTTACATGCAGGGAATTCTGTCACTTAGGACTGTGTCCTTGCAGTTTGCTTGACTCAAGGTGGGAGACAGCATCTGTTTCCCTGACTCTGTGGTGGGCATCATGGGTGGGTCCATTGCTTACACAATGCCTGTATTCTGACATGTATTCAGCGTGTTACTTTGATCTGTGGTCCAATTGCTGAGCTGATCCACCACATGTGGCTGGGGTACCTGGCACACACCCATGCTGCGGGTGGGAACAATGTTTGGGCCCCAGGAGTATGTATATGACGTGTGTCACACATACTTAGCCAGCTGCCTACAGTCCAGGGCTCATCCCTCATTCATGTGGGGCTGGACAGTCATGCCTACTCCAGGCCATACAATACACTCTGTACTCCCACTCCCGTGTATCAGAGGACACATTGTGCACAGTGTTTTGACCCCTCAGGTGTCTGCCTCTGTGTCAGTGTGCTGTGGATTAGTCGCCAGGACTGCTGTGGAGTTTCTTGGTAGGGGCTCAGCATGCCACTGGAGATGTGACCATAGGAGACGATACTTGTGTGACACATAGGTGTCTGATCAGCTGCCCATGCAGACTGGGGCATGTAAATGTGAAGTTCAGGCAGCTGTTCCCCATGCACAGCAGAGTGTGAGGGGCTCAGGTTCAGAGGGTAGTGTCACAGGTCTCCCATATGTCCAATAGGTATGACCTGGACAGATGAGGGTTAAGAGGATGTGTTGTGGGGGATGTACATGTGCACTTGTGCAGCTCCAGGACTTGCATTCCCCATGACCTACTATTGTGACACAGTGCAGAGTGTTGTTGTCTGGCTGCAAAGTCATACATCACTGAGACAGTGATGTATGACTTTGCAGTCATGCCTCCGCCATGGCATGTGTCTACTGATTGGTGATCCTGCAGGGGAGTGACATGTGCTACATGCACACCATAGTGGCGCTGGCTATCAGGACATGGGTGCATCATGGTGTCTGTCGCTGGAATGCATCACATGCATTTCCTATTTGACTCTGGGCATCCCTTACATCCGTAAACCTGTACTGACTCAGTGGCAAGAGCTGTGATGTGTCCACACCGTGTCCTCTGCACTGTCCAACTACTGTGTACTTGGTGCATGTGTCAACACTGGGGTGTTGCAATCCAACAGACACCAGACAGATGGGTGCAAGGCCATGTGGGATGTGAGTGCCATGCTTGGCATCAGACTGACAATTGACTTCTCCTGTTCAATTAGGGCACTTTTAGCAATGTACAACTAATGATGCCAGGGCTTGCTCTGTAATGTGCTGTGCTCACAGTGGTGTGTGCGTTTGGTGCAGGTGACTGATGTCTGTCTGTTTCCCCATTGTTTGCAGATACATCCACGGCCACGGAAGGGGACAGCTCCACGGACCAGGAGGAGCCGGAGAGCCAGACTGGGTCAGCAGCCGAGGAGTGGTCGGAGGGACCCAGTGGCACGGAGGGCGAGGGGAGCCACACCGAGGAGTCCTCAGCAGCATCCACCTCAGCTGAGGACCAGAGCAACTCGGAGGATGACTCCCTTGTGGAGGCGGGTGTCAGCAGCCACCACACCCCAGCTAGTGTTGCTGTCCCCGCCACCACCAGCACCACCACCGCCCTCCCATCGGCTCCCATTCCCCAGGTCCGTGGAGGCTCCCATGTCCGGGAGCGTGTCTCCTTTGGGCCAGGCACCGCACCCCCTGCCCCTGTGTCCCCTGCTGCCCTGAGTGAGGAGTCTGTGTACCTCCTTCGCCAGCTCCATGTAGGGCAGACAGCCATGCTGAGTGTCCTCCATGCGCACACCGCGCTGTTGACTCAGCTGGTGTCGTTCATGGAGGGCATCTCATCGGGCATGTCTGACCTACAGAGGGGCAATAGGTCCATGGACTCCTCCCTGACGGCAGCAGTGTCCCTCCTCAAACGGTCCCTCACCCCTCCTGCCTCTGCTCCATCCACACTCCCCAGCACCTTACCCATCCCAGGCACACACACACTGGCACAGGCACACACCAGCACACACACATCCAGCACACTGACACACACGCCAATGACAAAACGCACACGCACGCACATTCAGGGGACTGAAGCCAGACTCACAGGGGATGGGGCCCTGGAACACACACACGCATCCACATGCACTGCGCAGTCCTCAGTTCCCTCTCCCTCCAAAGCACCCTCCCTTGCCTCACCTGCAACCCCAAAGTCACAGCAGCTCTTCCTCTGTGACCTCGGCCTCTTCCCCACCGATGAAGCTGCTCCAGCATCCCGGGGGAAGAGGAAGCCCACCCACACGGAGCAGAGTGCCCCTCGCCCCCGGACACCCTCCCCCAGGCGCAGACGGACTGAGGCCCCCACCCGCAAGTCCCCCCGGAGTGCTAAGAGCAAGACCCCGCCACCACCCTGCAGCTCAGGCACAAGGTCTCCGTCCTCCATCCCTCAGGCCCCCACTGCACAGGTGCCCCCACCACACCCTGCCCCAGGTTCCCCCACCCACAGATATACCATCCCCAAGATGCTCCGGCCTTCTCCCCTGCCACTTGCTCTCCCAGCACCACACCCCCGCTGCGCTTGTCTGTGCCACTGATGTGGTGAGGGTGTCCCCCCCTCTGTCCAACCCACCTTGCCTGTTCCCCATTCTCCTCCCCTGGAGGTAGGCACTGCAGTGGAGTCCACTACCGCCCTGTCTGACTTGGGCACTGCAGTGGCGGACCTGTCCACCCCATCTGCAGGGTCCACTGCAGTTGTGCCGGCACCCACGACATCTGTGTCATGCCCCCCAGTTGTGCCGGCACACACCATGTCAGACACCTCCACTGCAGTTGTCAGTGGCTCTCCTGCACCCACCACCCCTTCCCTGACTCCCCTGGTGAGCCCTGATCCTGTCCCTGCGGTGCCTGGCCTGCCCCCCGGTTGCCCCTCCTAGTGGATTGTCCCTGGTATTGTGCAGGCATGCGTAGGGTGACATCTGCCAGTGTCACCCTGTTTGAACTTTGACAATGGACTGGCCATTGGCCTTTGCTCTTTTTTCAGGACTTCGTTTGGCCTCAACACATATGCTGAATAAAGCAACTTTCTTTTCTCTAGTGCTCATGCTTCAGATGTACATGTTGTTGGTGCAGCTAACCATGCCCTTGCTGCAGTGATGGTGATATCTGGTCTCATGATTATGAAGTGTTACTGTGCAGGAACCCATGTGGTCCAGGGGGAATGTGTCCTATCATGTGGTGTATCCATGTCATCAATAGCAGCATCTGAGGGTGTCATGTGTTCAGTATTTGGCAATGGGTTTCCTACTTACATTGGCAATTTCATATCTGTGGCTTCCACCCCTGCACATCTGTTGTGCCTGCCATCGTTGCATTTGTCTACTTCCCTGACCGTGTTGCCATCTCCAGTGGACATGCAGGTTTGGGCATCAATGGGGAGGGACTCATCCGTGTAGTCAGTGCAACATTGCTATACAAGTGTGTTGGATCTGTGCTGATGATTCCGTTGGCACATCCATGACCAGGCTGATGTGATGGGAGCCCTCATTTGGTGCTAATTGTTGATTGTGTGACCAAGTGCTCAGCTGACATGATGGGGCCCTACTGAGGCAACATATGGCACAGCTTTCCTCACACAGGAGTGGAGTCCCCTCATGGCAGTGTGTACACGTGTGACATTGCCTGCACCCAAGGTGTGTGTTGTATGTGCATGTCTGTGTGTTCACTTCCATTCATCTGCGCATGCTGTGATCCCTAGTGTTGTACCTGTTTGTGATGCTTGCTGACTTGAGCTATGTTCCCCCAAAGTCTTCTCCCTGTGTTCTCTGTGATGTGGGTGCATGGCACATTACTGGTCATCAGGGTGTCACCCATAGGTGTGTTTGCTGTCAGGGCTGAGTTTGTGTGCAGACGCAGATGGGTCACAGTCAGGTTTCCCCTTGGCACTTGTTGTTTGCCCCTGTCATGTGATTTCCAGTTTGTGTTATCTTTCAGTGATTGTGACATGTTGTGTGTGTGACTGCTGCCACTCCTCAGGGTCAGAGCTGCAATGTTGGAAGTTGTCTATGTGTGTTCGTTGTGGGTGACCTTGGCTTCTTCATTGGTGTGTGACTGTGGCTGGGATCCCATTGGTCGGTGTGGTATTGCCGTCATGTCCATGTACAGCGTAGTGTGCAGTGTGTCAGACATTCAGGAGTCTTGTTGAGTGTCCATGTGTGATGTGTTTCTACACCTTGGTTCCCACCCACCACCCTGGAATAGTCATGGGTGCATGTGCAATGTCACCAGTGCATGTGTACTTCACTGCTGCACATTGTTGGAGGTCGAGGGGTGTGGTGTTGAGTGTGTGCAGATGAGAGTTGTTGCCCGGCTAGGCCCCTGCCTCCATGTTGGCCTTGGCTTACTGGCCATGCTGATTGATTTGTGCTTGTGTAGGTGTGATGGTAGTTTGTTGCTCAGGACACCTGACTGTGGTTCATAGTGTGAACGACATTTAGCTTTGTCATCACAGTGGTATTTTTATTCAGCCCAGGGTCACCACATTGTGGGGGCCCTGGGGGTGGTGCTGTGGTGTGTCTGTGACTTGCTGTGTCAGTTGTTGTTCCTACGTGCCTGTGTGACATGTGTGTTTTGTGCTCCCTCTCACCTGACAATGCCTGCTTGCCCACATAGGGGATTTGGATCCATGAGTTACCTTAGTGTGGCAGTGTATGCACATCTGTATGATTGGTATTCAGCTCTCCTCATGTGTTGTGTGGTTGCCTGGGGACACTGGCACCCCCACCCCTCACCTGCTGTGTATGATGACAGTGTTGGTCTGCCTGTTTGTGTTTGTGCATCTGCACCACTGCATTGGCATATCTTGGGTGTGCCATTGGCTGTATGTTGTTTGGTGTGTTTCCCCTGCTGTCCCTGGGACTCCTAGGTCATCGGTCAGCACAGTGATCATGGTTTGTGTGTCCCATTGCTGCCATGGTATGGTATCTGTTCACCTCACATCTGCTGTCTCCACAGGGTATCTGCATTTGTGTGCCCATTGGTGCAAATATGTGGTTCTGCATTCTGATGGTCACTTCTGTCATTGTGTCATTGATGACTGTTGACGGTCTCAGCCCCCATGGGTGTTGTTTGTCTGCACATGGCCAAAGGAATGTTTCATTTGCACTGCAGTATTTGGCTCCCCAATTTATGTTGCAATGGGACACATACACTACTTTGCCACAGATGAGTTTTTGGTTCTGTGAGCAGGAATGATCCATGCAGTTTGGCAGTTGCAGCTCTTTCTTTGTCAACAATTACCTTTTGGTCACTGTGATGATGAGGGTGTAGACCCCATTGCCACAATGGTCAAAATGTGCTTCAGCTATGGACCCCACACTTGCCTTTTGGTCACTGTGATGATGGGGGTTTGGACCCCATTGCCACAATGGTCAAAATGTGCTTCAGCTATGGACCCCACACTTGCCTTTTGGTCACTGTGATGATGGGGGTTTGGACCCCATTGCCACAATGGTCAAAATGTGCTTCAGCTATGGACCCCACACTTACCTTTTGGTCACTGTGATGATGGGGGTTTAGGCCCCATTGCCACAATGGTCATGGGCTGCTTGCATTGTGGGTGCCACACACATATATGTGTGGCACATGTGCTAGGGGGTCACATTGTATGTTGAAAGTCATGTTCGGTGTTGTAGGCATTTGACACAGCCTACACACGCTTGTCATGGTGGTGGGGGGATGTCTTAATCTTGCATTCCCTAGGTTGTGGTGTGCTTGTTGTGTCATGCATTGTCCATCCTATGAGTGGGGGTGGTAGTAGTGGTAGGCATCCAGCCCCCCTGGCTAAGGGTGGTAGTAGTGGTAGGCATCCAGCCCCCCTGGCTAAGGGTGGTAGTAGTGGTGGGCATCCTGCCCCCTGGCTAAGGGTGGTAGTAGTGGTAGGCATCCTGCCCCCTGGCTAAGGGTGGTAGTAGTGGTAGGCATCCTGCCACCCTGGCTAAGGGTGGTAGTAGTGGTAGGCATCCTGCCACCCCTGGGTGAGGGTGGTAGTAGTGGTAGGCATCCAGCCCCCCTGGGTGAGGGTGGTAGTAGTGGTGGGCATCCTGCCCCCCTGGCTAAGGGTGGTAGTAGTGGTAGGCATCCAGCCCCCCTGGCTAAGGGTGGTAGTAGTGGTAGGCATCCTGCCCCCCTGGCTAAGGGTGGTAGTAGTGGTAGGCATCCAGCCCCCCTGGCTAAGGGTGGTAGTAGTGGTAGGCTTCCTGCCCCCCTGGCTAAGGGTGGTAGTAGTGGTGGGCATCCTGCCCCCCTGGCTAAGGGTGGTAGTAGTGGTAGGCATCCAGCCCCCCTGGCTGAGGGTGGTAGTAGTGGTAGGCATCCTGCCCCCTGGCTAAGGGTGGTAGTAGTGGTAGGCATCCTGCCCCCCTGGCTAAGGGTGGTAGTAGTGGTAGGCATCCTGCCACCCTGGCTAAGGGTGGTAGTAGTGGTAGGCATCCTGCCCCCCTGGCTAAGGGTGGTAGTAGTGGTAGGCATCCTGCCCCCCCTGGGTGAGGGTGGTAGTAGTGGTGGGCATCCTGCCCCCCTGGCTAAGGGTGGTAGTAGTGGTAGGCATCCAGCCCCCCTGGGTTGAGGGTGGTAGTAGTGGTAGGCATCCAGCCCCCCTGGCTAAGGGTGGTAGTAGTGGTAGGCATCCTGCCCCCCTGGGTGAGGGTGGTAGTAGTGGTAGGCATCCAGCCCCCTGGCTAAGGGTGGTAGTAGTGGTAGGCATCCTGCCCCCCTGGGTGAGGGTGGTAGTAGTGGTAGGCATCCTGCCCCCCTGGGTGAGGGTGGTAGTAGTGGTAGGCATCCAGCCCCCCTGGGTGAGGGTGGTAGTAGTGGTGGGCATCCTGCCCCCCTGGCTAAGGGTGGTAGTAGTGGTAGGCATCCAGCCCCCCTGGCTAAGGGTGGTAGTAGTGGTAGGCATCCAGCCGCCCCTGGGTTGGGGTGGTAGTAGTGGTAGGCATCCTGCCCCCTGGCTAAGGGTGGTAGTAGTGGTAGGCATCCTGCCACCCTGGCTAAGGGTGGTAGTAGTGGTAGGCATCCTGCCCCCCTGGGTGAGGGTGGTAGTAGTTGTGGGCATCCTGCCCCCTGGCTAAGGGTGGTAGTAGTGGTAGGCATCCTGCCACCCTGGCTAAGGGTGGTAGTAGTGGTAGGCATCCTGCCCCCCTGGGTGAGGGTGGTAGTAGTTGTGGGCATCCTGCCCCCTGGCTAAGGGTGGTAGTAGTGGTAGGCATCCAGCCCCCCTGGGTGAGGGTGGTAGTAGTGGTAGGCATCCTGCCACCCCTGGGTGAGGGTGGTAGTAGTGGTAGGCATCCAGCCCCCCTGGGTGAGGGTGGTAGTAGTGGTGGGCATCCTGCCCCCTGGCTAAGGGTGGTAGTAGTGGTAGGCATCCAGCCCCCCTGGCTAAGGGTGGTAGTAGTGGTAGGCATCCTGCCCCCTGGCTAAGGGTGGTAGTAGTGGTAGGCATCCTGCCCCCTGGCTAAGGGTGGTAGTAGTGGTAGGCATCCTGCCACCCTGGCTAAGGGTGGTAGTAGTGGTAGGCATCCTGCCCCCCTGGCTGAGGGTGGTAGTAGTGGTAGGCATCCTGCCCCCCTGGTTGAGGGTGGTTGGCATCCAGCCCCCCTGGGTTGGGGTGGTGGCGCGCATTCAGGCCCCTGTGTGCATATGTGGCATTGGTGATGGGCATCCCGCCCCTATGGTGCTGCTGTTGCTGGTAAGTATATTCAGAATTCCCAGTGTATGTGTGTGATGTGTCGTGTACGTGTTGTATGTGTTTTGTGGTTGGTGTCTGACTTACCTTCTGCGCCGTACGCGTCCGTGCCTGTTCCGGTAGTAGATGTAGAATATTGGTATGATCGGGACGAAGGGATTCATGGTTGGTTCGTGTCGTTCGTCCTTCTCGTTGCTTCGCGTCGTCCCCGCCGCTTGGCTTCGTCCTCGTCGCTCGTCGTC
>CAWUFW010030238.1:0-17606 GCA_963921515.1 Calotriton arnoldi
TGTGAGTCCTTCTCCACTCCCTGTGATGTGAGCATGGTTCAGGGTGGTGTTGATGGGACAGTTGTGGGGGGGGCAATATGTGTGAGTGCGACTCCCATGATGCTATTGGCTACACTGACTTGGCCAGCATACACAGAATTCCTTCCTTTGAGTGGTCTTCACTGTGTGTTGGTGTTGTTGTGGTGGCTACATGTGTGGATGTGTGTGTTAGTTCTATTTGTGCCACTGCCTAGCTGTAGTTGTGGTTGTGTTTGTACATGTGTTGGCACAGTTGGATGTGACTTTTTGATGGCATGTGTTGTGTTTATCTGACTGACATACACATTTTGGGATGATTCTGTTCTAGTTGCTGTGTAATTGCTATGAGTGCATGGTTTGACTCTCCCCTTGACAGTGATGTGTGTGTTTTGTGGCAGTTTATTGTGTACATTTGTTGTGTACTCACCAGGCTCTGGGATGTCCTCTAGTCCATATACGCTCACTGGCGGAAGGATGGCCCGCACCTTCTCCTCCCAGGGCCTGAGGTATACTGGCTTGGCAGGAGGGCCACTGCCGGTGTATTGGCTCAGGTGGTAGTCTTTCTTGAGCAGCTCCCGGACCCTCCTGCGCACGTCATACCACCTGTTCTGGATGTCGGTCTTTGTGCGCCGACATGGTGATTGGGCGTTCACCCTGTTGATGATCCTCTCCCACATCTTGGTTTTCTGCGACATGGGGGTCTGTTGGACCAGAGTGCCAAACAGCTGTGGCTCCACCCTGAGGATCTCGTCTACCATGACTTCCAATTCACTATCTAGGAACTTGGGATTCTTCTTGGGGGCATGGTGATGGGTGGTGATAGTGGGTGCTGTGTGTGTTGGTGTGCAGGTGAGGGTGTGTGGGTGTGTGTTGTGCTGGGTGTATGTGAGGTAGGTATTTGTTGGTGTGCTGCTGGTGTGTGGCTTGTGTGAGGGATGAGCTGTGGGTGTGTGGTTGCTTTCTCTTGGGTGCTGGCAGTGGAATGGCATTTGCAAAGGCTCATGGTAGTGATTTGTGTCCTTTATATAGGTGGAGTTGTTGGTGTGTCTTTGTTCTCTGTCCCCACCCCCCAGTATTTATTGGCTTGGTAATTGCTTGTTTGGCCTTTTTTGGTTGATTTTTCCTTTGTGCTGTTTGTGTATGTTGGAAACGTTCTTGTGACCGAGTCGGACCCTGCATTGGTCTCGTACGGTGTTTTCCGTTTCGTTCACGCTGTGTTTGTGCAGTTTTGTATGCTGCGTACGCGTCGGTCGCGGTGTATTGTGTTGCTTCGGCTCGGTTTTGTATGCGTGTCGGTCGTACGGCTTGTCCTCCGTCCGACTCGGTCGTGTTTTCGCGCCTTGCATCGTACTTTGCAGGTTGGAGTTGGCGGGTACGATTCGGTCGGATTTGTTCCGGGTGCGTGTCGGTCGGTTGGATTCGCGTGTTTTTCCGGCCGGATTGCTATTTTCCGAGCGGGTCGGTCGGTCGGCTTGGTTTCCTGACGTGTCGGTCGGATTTATCGCGGCTTGCATCGTACTTGGCGTGTCGGGCGCCACTGGTACGTGTCGGTCGGTATTTTTCCGGATCCGAGTCGGTCGGTGCTTTTTCCGGCCCGAATCGGAATCGACCCCTCAGTGTCCGCATGGTTCAATCTTAGGTTCGGTTACTATTGCGGGCTTAGTGCCCCCTATAAACCATTATTGAAACCTAAAGTTTGACTCAATATCTAAGTATTCTAAATACGTTCTTTAGTTTTACTTGTCAAGCTTAGTGCCCCCTCCAATTAATTTAAATGCATGTTATCTTCATAAGACAGTATTTGGTCCATATCTGAACTCTGGATCAATTCCATATACATCCCACATATTAAATAAGTGCATTATTCAATTCATAATACATTCATTATGGAAGTAGATATATGCAAGCAGTATCTATTTGTATCATTACTTGAGGAGTAAAGGTTAAACATTTCTCTGAGTGTTATTACAGATGTATATACATCTCTTCATCCCCATTCAATCCTGTGGGTATCTTTGTTTTGAACCTTATGATGAGCCGTGACTCCAAGCGTCTAAGGTTAAGAGTTCCATTCCCTCCCCTTTCATGAATCAGAACCATTGCAAGTCCTGAGTATGTCATGTTCTGCCATGTTTTTCCTTTGTGCGTCATCATATGCTTTGCTACTGCATGCGTAGTATCTTTATGTTGAGTTGCCCTGATGTGTTCTAACATCCGTTTTTTTAGAGGGCATATTGTACTGCCTTTGTAGCGTTTCCCACACAGGCACTCAATCAGATAAACTACATAGGAGGATTCGCAAGTGATAGTTTCCTTGATATTAAATACTTTTCCTTGTGGATCAGTGATGCTCTTCCTATTTTTGCCGATTTTACAAGCTTTGCAGCTACTGCATTTGCTGAATCCCTTCTGTAAATTTTGCAGCCAAGTCCTTGATTTTCTCATCACGTAGTGACTGTTTATCAGTTTATCAGAAAGTGATGGTGCTTTTCTGAATGTTATTTGTGGTCTTGCTCCCAATTTTTTTCCAATGTCCGGATCTTTGATTAATATATTCCAGTATTTCTTCTATACGTTCCAGATTTTGACACTTTCCTTGCTATAGGTCATAATCATTATGATTTCATCATCTTTTTGTTCTTCTTTTCTCTTTTCTTTTTTGTACACCAAGGTTTGGGCTTGTGTTAGGCATCTCGCTTTTTCTCCTCCACGACGAATGTCATTGTATTTATACCCTCTTTGTAGGAATCTGTGTTTGGTCTCTTTAAATTTGGATTCCATTTCTGTGACCTCGGAACAATTTCTTTTCATCCGTATGAATTCTCCATAGTGTATATTTTTCTTCAATGAGGCTGGATGGAAGCTCTGACCATGGAGTACACTATTGGTGGCTGTACTTTTGTGAAACAATGTGGTCTCTATTTTGTTTCCTTTTACATACACTTTGGTGTCCAGGAATACTATTTCAGTTGGGCTGATCGTATATGTAAATTTTAGGCCTACCTCGTTGTTATTCAGGATTGCAAAGTATTCCATGAACTATCTTTCTGTCCCATTCCATAACAAGAACAAGTCGCCTATGAAACGCAGCCAAAGTACCACCTTGGCCGTGTGTTGTTCATTTTCTTCTCTCCAAGCTATGGTTTTTTCCCTCCAACCCATCATGAGGTTGGCATAGCTTGGAGAGAAGGAAACTCCCATGGCGGTCCCGCAGCTCTGGGAGTAGAATGTTTTGTTGAATAAAAAGACATTGTTCTTGAGGCATAGCTAAATCATTTCTGTGAGCATTTGGGTATGCTGCAACTCTTCCAAAAGCTTCTGTTTTAGAAAGTACATAACCGCCTGTACTCCTATCTTGTGGCTTATTGATGTATATAAAGATATTACATCTATAGTTACAAGTAGATATTCCTTTTGCCATCCAGTTTCCATTAAAATTCTCAAAAAGTCCCCAGTGTCCTTGATATACGAATTAAGGGTGGGCACTATTGGTGCTAGAAAGTGATCTACATAAGAGGCAACATTTTCATACAATGACCCACAACTGGATATTATGGGTCGTCCGGGTAGTCTAGTGAGTGTCTTATGTACCTTTGGCAAAAAGTAAATGGTAGGTGTAATTGGATTATCATTTTTCAAGAATGTAACCTCTTCATCACTCAGTAGTCCCTTTTCATGCCAGAGCTGTAGTTTATTGTTTAGTTCCACTATTAGATCATTGATGGGGTTTTTCTTGAGTTCCGTATAGTTCGCCCTGTTGTCCAGTTGTCGCATCGCTTCCAGGATGTATTCCTCCTTGTCCTGAATCACTATATTACCCCCTTTATCCGCCGGCTTTATTTCTATGAGATCATTGTTGGTAAGTGATTTTAATGCTTCCCGTTCTCGTATGGTCAGATTTTCTTTGTCCTGTCCATGTTTGACATTTTTCATCACTTCCATTTCTGATACAACCAGATCGTGAAATGTATCTATCCGATTACCAGAATATAAGGTAGGACAGAATTTTGATTTGTTTTTAAATTTAGTTTTGATATGTTTGTCTGTCCTGATTCCCATTCCTGCCAAAATTTGTGAATCAGATAGATCTCCTTCCTCAACCTCATTTGCTAGACCATATGCGGTTCTCAGTTCTTTCACCTCTGAGACTCTGAATTCTTGATAAGGATCTTCATTGGTAGCTGCTCCATTTTCAGGTCCTATGGTGTTAGTCATATTCTGTCGACTAAAAATGTTTGGTAGTTTTAGTTTGCGGATAAATTTGTAAATGTCGATCCTGGTCTCAACGTGATCATAATGTTTCTCTGCACAGAAAGTGAGACCTTTATTTAAAAGACTCTGTTCATCTTTTAATAATTCAATTTTAGATAGATTTATGATAAGGTTAGATTTAGTTTCTCCATTCTCGTTTGTTTTTCCATCTACTTTTTTGTTATTCGATTGCATAGGTGGTAGCCCTTTGTTCTTTCCTGAGCCTCTTTTGGTCTTTCGTCTCTTCCTCTTGTTGTTGTCTGGCCTCTTCCCCTTCCTCTTCCACGGCCCATTCCAAGTCCTCTTCCCCTGCCTCTTGGTGTTTTTGGTCTAGATAGAGAAGTTTCATATCGTCTAAAAAAGAGGCGCGGTAGGTAGATGTTCCTTGCCCTTCTCCCTCACTGAAGTCAGTGTCTGATTTGCTCTGTGTAGTGTTTGGGGATTCTTGTGGTAGTCGTTTATTAGTGCTCATTTGTTGTTTCAAAGCATCAAATCGCTTGGCAAAAGTTAAAATTGCACCACTCTCATAATCATGTTCATCTCTTCTGAACTTGCGTTCTTTACGCTCCTCTACTTCATTCTCATGTTTGTCCAAATTACTTTCCATATCTTTTCTCAGTTTTTTAGCTTCCTCCTCTTGTTTTAATGCTAGGATTCGAACTTCCATGTCTGCTATGTTCTTATGTAGTTCTTCAATGTCTTTTTGGCATATTTCACAATTATCAACATCATATTCCGCGAACACTGCATATTATTATTTCCCCATTCTTCCAGCATTTCTGCTTTAGTGTCCGGATGGTTGGGCAGTGTGAAAATTCTTAGGCCTCTCGGAACCCTATTGCATTCTATGTACTTTTCCAATGTTATTACTTCCCAGCTTTTCGTTATTTCTTTTCTTAACATCTTTTCTAGTTGGATAAACATTTGTTTCAAGGTTAACTCTCCTGAGCTGTAATTCAGAATGACCATAAGACTCTTAGTATGTCAAAAGGTAGACACTCTGATATAAGTACAAATGTGAAAACCACTTGAAAAAGTAACCAATGATGTTGTAAATATACTTGATTATAGATAGAGACTACCTATCCCAAAATGCCTCATAATGGGCAACGTGGGAGTTTGGCATAAAAAGGGAAAAGCGAAGATGGACTACCGCTATGTACCGTGATCAAGACCAGTTTGGTCGAAACAAGTAGGTGGAGTAAAGATGGCTTGATCAATAAAGAAAAAGAAAACCCTTTGGAGAGTGCTGCATGATATTTGGAACTTGGTGACATATATATATATATATATATATATATTGCAGATTCTCGCTTGAAGTATCCTCGAAGAAAAAATGAGCGTAGTCCCAAATCAGTGCAAGATATTCTTTATTGCCACCAAGCTAGTCCGCCATGACGCGTTTCGGCTGTACCTCGGCCTTGATCACATGACACGGCTCAAACTGTGAGTAACTAATTTAAAGTGCTAGTGCTCAATTTGCATAAAAGGACATAGACAACATACTATATACATTTTATACTCTGGAATTATACATTATAAAAAGTAAAATTCTTGTGTGTATATGTTTAAAATAATCTGTATATATTTTAAAATTCTTATATGTATATATTTATAATAAATCTCCCAGTTTAACATTTTCTGCATATAGATCCTGAAATGCTGAATTATGTAAAGTTGCCTCAACTCTACAAAGGCAAATTGGTCCGCCTAATATATGCTTGAATGCTTTGCTGCCAAACAGGCGGAGTCTATCTATCTAATGTCCGCAAAAAGTTTCTAAAGTGCATATCTGTAGTAGATAAGTGTAGTGAAACCCTATGAATGAAGTGCATAAATAAGATAAAAATATATAAGAAAGAAAGGATGTGCTGTATACCATATATTGCCGTACAATCGTTATGATATTTTCTGGGACGACAATATAATATTCATTATAAATGTATAAATACATAAATTGATCTAATCAATTAAATCTGTAAGCACATCCGTATATTCCCATATAATAATGGGTTATGGGTATTGTCTTAATGACATGTGCTTACGGATGCAGATTCAATGGGGCCAGGGGAAATCAATGCAATCAATATCAGTAGGTGGGATCAAGTAGCTGTAAAACCTGATTTTATGGGGTATGTGAGATTTTTAAACATCTATATTTAAATTACGGTACTGATTCAACCTCCTACTGTTAAAATACATAAAATACGATATACAAAGAAAATATTTTTCAAAAATTTCAAAAAATTAATAAAATTCATATATATTCTCACAATAAATATATTCATAAAATACTGTAGATAAATATTAATAAATATAAATATGTGCAAAATCAGATCTCATAAATACAATAGATGAGAGATATTACCTCTAACCAGAACCTATGTAAAATCGCCAAACCTATAGATGTCTAATTGTGGCACATATCTTTTGCATATTATTGACTCATCAGAATTTATAAAGTGCAAGTGCTATCATCCTAAAACACAATGGGAGAGTTACATCTAAATATCATAGGAATCCATACAATAATAAAATCATATAAATACCCATAAAAAATGATGATGATGATAATGATGATAAAACCTCCTAAAATCACATTAATATTTTGTATGTGACATTATAAATTTTGTGTAATATTTGTGTAATTATTAATAGGGTCTCGCATTCATAAATAGGTGTGCAAATCTTCTGTATTATTCAGACCTCCTGGGTGCTTAGAGTCGAATTCTAAAATGTATCTTATTTCTAGGCGTCTTAATTTGCCTTCCCGATCACCACCTCTCTTATGGGGCGGAACCGACTCTATTGCATAGTATTTAAGATGTTTGAGGTCACTATCGTGAAACTCCTTAAAATGTCTAGCGACCGGGTAACTAGCATCATTATTTGTGATGGCCCTCATGTGCTGCAAAATTCTTTTGTGCACTGCCAGCTGATTTTTCCGGCGGTGCATCGTAATGTGATCGGCGGTGGTGCCGCAAGCCATGCGGGCGGTCTTTTCCCACGTTACCGGCGGGCGGAGATGGTTTTCCGACCGCCATCGTGATCGGCCCCTATGTTAGTACTATTGGCTGAACGCCGATTGATGAAATCACTGTGTTTATAAAACATTTATTTTCCCATACTTCAATGAATACATTAACTTAGTTTTAAGAATTTGATTTATACATTGCAGATTTGCTCAAATGCAACTTTGTTTAGAAAATGCAGAATCGGACATGGATCTGTTTCTCTATGTTTACTTTTTGTACAACTATCCTTGCACTCGTGGTGGTCTCTGTAAAAAAGAGAAATGAGAAAAAAGTGAAACCTAACCCGTGACCAAGGAGCAAAGGCTCGAAGCGCGTTGGGATGTTTGTTGCCAGTTTGTGAAAATAAACACGCTGATTCATTGGAGCCCTTGCGGCTTTTTCTGCGGGTTTTCTGGTTGGAGTGAAGTAGGATCCGGCCAAACCAGCCCGGGTTTTTTTTTGTGGAATATTGAGGGGTTCGCTACTCCCGCCGTAAGGCTCACCGTAACTAAGTAGCTCGGGCTTTAAGCGATCGCCATGCGGTTGTGTATATATATATATATATATCTATATATATATATATATATATGTATATCTATATATATCCAACACAAAGTGGCTCCTTTTTTCGCTGGATAGCAATGGCGTCTTCTATGGCTGTGCGAGTCCAGCTTTCGGCACGGCAGAGCCACGCCGACTCAGATGGAACCACAAACCTTCTGAAAAGTCAGATCGCACTCACGAGTCAGGTAAATAACTTCCTTTATTTCCTCTTACAGAGACCAACAGATCCCTACGCGCTTAGGTCTCAACGAAGACCTTGGTCGCGGGTAAATGTGGCCAAGGTCTTAGTTAGCCTGAAACGCGTAGGGATCTGTTGGTCTCTGTAAGAGGAAACAGAAGTTGGTTTACCTGACTCGTGAGTGCGATCGACTTCTTTCAGAAGGTTTGTGGTTGATATATATATATATATATATATATATAATATTTTGCATGAAGCTGAGCTTATTGCACAATGCCCTTAAGGTGCATATTTGTCGTTCCAATAGTCTACATGTATATCTCTTTTGACTGAAAACAAAAAATATTTTAAGTACCCTTAAATGTGAATCTACAGCTAAAAAGCCTCAGGAAATCCTCTAGTATTAATATTCCAGATATTATTTATAAAGTGCAAAAATGCTTTGACATAAATCTAAGGTACCTAGCTAAATAGTCTAATAACCTACGTGCATGGCATACCTATGATGGTAACTCCTACCGGCTACTCATTATATATCCACATTCACATATATAAAATACCAAACACTCTAGAAACTTTTTTTGTTTGTGTGTTTTTGCGGATTTTCTTTTTGAAAAGAGCCCCATCACAGACCAAGATTTAAAATCCCCACAGTTTTTTAAGGTTTTTTTAAGAGTCATTACCACAGTTCATTATCTAATATCCACGAGCTTCCACCGGGAAATAGAATTTGCAAACGTTGCAGGTGGCTTCCAGAAATTCAGAGGCCTGATTTTCACTTACAGTCTAACAAAGTGGCCTTACAGATATGTGTATAACTCTGCATCTGTGTTAAGGCCCCACTCGGGATCTCAATTTCACTACCGTGATAATCCATTTTGATTCTGCCTTTCTCAGTGTCGCTTTACGATCTCCTCCCCTTATTGGGAATGTGCTCAATGCCAGAGAATGTTAAATTGCTCAAATCACCTTCGTGTTCTCTCCAAATATGTTTGGACATCACATATGTGAAATCTTTGTTTGTGAGTTGTCTCCCAGATGTTGCAATATGCATAATTTAGCTTGTTAACTGTACTTCTGGAGTGTACTGTTTTCCACACCACATTCAAGAATATATACTACGTGGGGTGTGCTCTTGGCATAATATCCTTTTCTTTGATCTTCTTTTCGTGTCGTGTGATAGTCCGGATATCCACCCTGTTTTGTCCATATCTACAAGCCTTATATTTTAGAGATTTGAGAAAAAACATTGCTTTTTAACCAATTCCTTTTTCGATGTCCTCTCTCCTTTTGAAAAATAACTTTGAGTTAAGAGGTCTCCCAATGATGGTACCTTTCTATATGTTATGTTGGGGTGTTCAGATGTTAATCGTTTGAGTTCCACATCTCTTCCCAGCACACTTTCCATTGATTTCCAAGTGCATGTTTGATTGCTCCATTAGGACACATTAAAGTCTGTGATGAATCTGATTGTCTTGCCACCATGTTCTAAGTTTCTCTGCAGTGTTCTAGGGACAAGCAAGTTCTCTTCTTGCTTTGTTGCTCTTATTTTAGCATCATTCAATACAGTTAGCGGATAGCCACGTCTCTGAATCTTTGGTACATCTCAGTCACTTGGGTCCTCATATTCCAGCTCTTCTGGAGAGCACCTCCTGCGAGCCCTCAAGAACTCTCACGTGTGGCCAAGCCCCACTTGAGCGCTTTCAGAAGGGCACTGTTGGTAGCTAAAATACTATTGCAAGTGGTAGGTTTGCGAAAAAGCGTTGTACAGATCTTCCCATCCTCCAATGTATTTTTGGATATCCAGATAATCAATTGTGTCTCTTGTTGATCTTATGTAAGTGAATCCCAACTTCAGGGAATTCTGGTTTAGAGATCTCAGCTAATATCCTCCACCTCCTCCGCCTCACCTTCCCATATTAATAACAGGTCATCGGTGTAGCGGACCCATAGTACCACTTTTTCCATTTGAACACTGTTTTCTTTCTGACCACATACATTCTGCCTCCCAGTATCCCATCGTCAAATTAGTTGACTGTGGGGGCTGGACTGCGGTGCCCATGGCTGTGCCTCTCTTTGTTTACTTAAAACTTACCATAAAAAATGAAGAGGATGTTCATCAAACAGACATACATGATATCTAAAAGCATATGGGTATGTTCGAGTAGACTCAGTGAGCGTGTTCTCATAAAATGACTCACATGCTTCCAGGCCATCCTCATGAGAAATAGATGTATAGAGTGAAATCCACATCAATAGTGGCCATTAAATAATCTGGTTTCCAGGAGTACCATTAATGCGATTAAGAAAATCCACAGAATCCACTGATTAATACGAGTGGCAATTTGACTATATATGGAAATAGAAAAATGTCCACAAATCTGGATGTATTTTTCAAACAAAGAGGCTACAGTGAGCTCACAATCGGGTGCCCCGGGGGATTTTCTAGACTTTTGTGTACTTTCTTTTGGAAGCACATACATTGTTGGAACAATTCGATGAGTGACCCTGAGATACTGCAGTTCATCATCATCATCCAAAAGACCTTGTTCGTGCCATGCATGTAATTTGGTGTGGAACGCCTCCATAATATCATTGGTAGGATTTCCCTTCAACTTTTCATCGTTGGTTACGTACTATTTAGTTGTTTCTTGACTTCTTGGTAGTATTTCTGGCGATCCACTCACCACAGTGTTGCCACCTTTATCGGATGATTTTATGATGATGTTCTCATCATGTCGTAAGTCCTCAAGTGCCCACCAGTCATCTGCCTTCATGTTTTGTTGTAATCGATCACTCTGCTTTTTTTTCTTTAATTGCGATGTCTCTCAAAATCTTCTGCCATGCAGCTGCTGGAATATGTACATTCTAACTCCCGGTGGAAATTAGGGGCAAAATCTAGATTTAACTTTGCATTTGCTACTTATTGATTTATTCATTTCAATGTCCAATACGTCACAACACTCCATATTAGACACTACTGTCCACTTCACATCCTATAGGTCGAACCCCATCCTCTGATTCCAAACTGTGTAGGGATCTAAGGGGGATTATATCTTCAGATTTTAAAATTGATAGCTCTGGCATACTTCCGGATTTCCTTTTGGCTGATGGTTTGTCAGGCAAAGATTTTTTTAATTTTAATTTTCTGCAGAATTTAGTAGAGACTCCACTCTTGTTGTGGCTAATCTCCAACCCACTATTGGGGCCAAAACTGAGTCCCTTATTGAGCAAATGTATATGTTTTCTTTTGGTTCAAGGTTTTTGTAGAGAGATTGATGACCAAATTATCTTCTGGGTAGGGGCCAGGCATATTGTTGTCCTGTTTTATCTTTTTTCCAGTTTATGTTGCCTCTTCCTTTTTTGTTTGTCAGCTTCGCCTTAGTTCTTTTTGTTCTCCTCCTGGGAGGGGGAATGCTCCCTCCCTCTCACCAGAGTCGTCTTTCGTAGGAGTACACATTTCCCCTGAAAAAATCCATTCTCTGTCGGATATTTGAGCTATATATAGCTTCAAGTGTGCGCTTTATTGAATAACTTTTTCATTATATATATATATATATATATATATATATATATATATATATATATATATATATATATATATATATATATATATATATATATATATATATATAAAACCTACTGGCGGTCGCCAGTAGGTAGTTATAGTTAGAACCTAGTTTCCATAGGAAAAGCATTTTTTTATTTGCTAATAACTTTGGCGTCGTTTGACGAATCTTCCTGAAATTCTCCAAAACAAAAGTCTATCCAAGTCAGCTCCTATCCTGAAAGTTTGGGGGTGATTCGTCAAGCGGGGGCTGAGAAAAAAGGGGGGTCCCAAAACTCATTTTTTTCCATGTTAATTTCCATAGGAAATTTTGCGACGAGCTACAGCCCGAACTGCTGAACAGAATTACCACAAATTTGGCATAAAGGTAGAGCTTGGTTCAGAAAGCGACCTTTTTTTTAAATGGTGTAAATCCATTCAGTAGTTTTTGAGAAATTCATAAAATAAGAGTCAAAAAATCAATTTCCCATAGGAAACTTTGTGCAAGGCTACAGCCGAAACTACTAAACAGAATTACTCCAAATTTGGCAGAAAGGTAGTGCTTGGGTCAGAAAGCGGCCTTTTTAAAAATGGTGTAAATCCGTTCAGTAGTTGCTGAGAAATTAGAAAAATAAAAGTTTTGATATCTGGGCGGAGCCTAAGTCGCGTGCGCGAGCTTCACTGTGATTGGCTGCTAGTAGTCCAAACCAGGAAGTGTTGGCAGCCATCTTGTGGCCCGGTAGAAGCGAGTCACCTGAAAACGGAGAAACAAAGGTATAAAACAAGAGAAGGGGGCAGGGTAGAAAAACCCTGACCCCCCTAGGCCTGCTCAGGGGGTCACAGAAGGACCCCCAGGGCCAAAGAAATCATTTAAAAAAAAAATAATAATATCGGCGCAATTCGCGCTGGGGTCGCGGGTTCCCGCGTTTTATTTTAATGAGGCCCTTGGGTTGGCTAGGTTCCGGGGGTATTTCTTTAAAAAATAAAAGCGGGGGCTCGCTGGGGCTCCCACAGCCCCTGGGCTTCACTTATGTTGGGAGGGGGGTTCAGTAGGCTGTAGAAATTATATCGGGAAAACAACAATGCGCCATATTGCGGCCTTCCTTTAATATAATGCGGAATAATGTTTACTTGTTATGCAGTGTTCACTGTTATCACGGATAGAGTCACTTTGTTACAGGAAATTTATTAATATGTGGTAGGGAGTGTCTCTATCTCGGGGGAATTTCTTAATAAATAATAGCGGGGGCCCGCTGGGGCCCCCGCAGCCCCGGGGCTTCACTTATGTTGGGAGGGGGGTGCAGTAGGCTGTTGAAATTATATCGGCAAAACAACAATGCGTCATACTGCGGACTTCCTTTAATATAATGCGGAATAATGTTTACTTATTATGCAGTGTTCACTTTTATCACGGATACAGTCACTTTGTTACAGGAAATTTATTAATATGTGGGAGGGCGTGTTTTGTATCTGTGCACGAACAAAATTAACGTTTAATTGGCTGTGGTGTTCTAACAACAAGCTTAATGTTCATTGGCTGCGAACCATCAAAAGTACAAGTGTTTCCTGCCATTCACTTCCCCTCCGCAGAGTAGCAAGGACATCTAATTGCCTCACATGTTGTAAGGAGGACCTTCCAGAGCTTAATGTTGATTGGTTGCGAACTATTGAAAGTAGAAGTGTTGCTAGGTATTCCCTTCTCCTCCGTGGAGTAGGAGGGACATCTGATTGGCTGACATGTTCTAAGGAGGAGCTTCCAGAGCTTCATGTTGATTAGTTGCGAACTATTGAAAGTAGAAGTGTTGCCAGCCATTCACTTCCCCTCCGCGGAGTAGGAGGGACATCTGATTGGCTGACGTGTTCCAAGGAGGACTTTCCCAAGCTTAATGTTGATTGGATGTAACCATTGAAAGTAGAAGTGTTGTCAGCGATTCCTTCCCCCTCCGCGGAGTATTAGGGACATCTCATTGGGTAACGTGTTCCAAGCAGGACCTTCCCAAGCTTAATGTTCATTGGCTGTGAAGCATTAAAAGTAGAAGTGTTGGCAGCCATTCCCTCCTCCTCTGCAGAACAACATGGACATTTTATTGGCTAAAGTTTTCCGAGTACAAGTTTGTTCCTTATTGGGTGGGAACGGTTCACTGTTGTCAGCCATTTTGTGACGCACTTCCAAAGGAGTACGGGAAAACAAAGTAGTAGAGGGGAGGGTAGGAACACTATTAACTCTGTACAGTGGTCACAAGGTGGTGGAGAGGGATTGTGAAGGTAAAAATTGTTTTTTACATATTTTAAGGACCATTTATATAATTGCCGTGGGGTGTGCAAATCATGGCGGAAAAATAACAGAGTGTGTTGCGGTCTTCTTTTATTAAGTTTGCGGGTGGGATACTTCCCAGGAGCACTATTTCATTATAATGTGGTGTTTACTTTTCTGACGGGGAGGTGTGGTTGCGCAGCAAAAATTTCAGTTTAGGTTTCAAACAGTTTTTATTTAGCAATTACAAATGAACTTTCTTCGGATACTGACGCTGTATATATTAAAGGGGTGACAAATAAAAATGGAATTTCATAAAAAATCACTTAAGCATGCCCACACCCTCCTTTTTTCTGCTATAGTTTGTAAAAGTGTTGCCCCATATTCTCGATAATATAAGAGGGCATCAGTTACTTTTAGATAAAGTAGAAAAGAAGTGCTACAGCAAACACTCCCGCACTACATCATCTCAGGTCAGAAGAACAAGTAAAAAACAGTTTATCACAAATGACTTCATATTACATAGAAATGTATGCATTATCATTTTTCAAGTTTGTATTCTGTAGAATTCGGGAACGTTCTGTCGTAGTGCTTAGAGGTCGCACACTGTTCCGCTAACAAATCACGTACTCATTTAAGAATATATAGGATAGTACTATTATAATATACAGTACTGGTCTTATATATTCTATAGGGAGAAGGTGAATAGGAACTGCAACTGAGGAAATTAGAAAATAACATTCAGAAATGTAGGGTTTATCAAATGTTTAAAGTAAGAAAGTATGTATGAAAGCTATATTTTTTTAGACTGCAATTTTGTAAAATATGCTCACTGAAAAATATCTGATCAAGTATGTTATAAAGCTTAGTAAGCTGTATTTCAGATGGCGCCGACAAATCTCCAATTCCTCTTCTGTAACAATAGGACAGTCTATTACAATATAACGAGTGACACCATTGTTACGGTAAAAAGAAAAGGAAAATAAAGTTATGAATACAACAGAAGATGAATAACGAAATACTTTCGAGCGGTGACATTTTCAGAGCTTCTTTTCTCCGGGACTTCGAAATGTTTGATCTTCGTGGCGACGGGTCATAAACTTCTCTGCGATCATTATGACTGTGAAAATTATAATATACATATTCACAGTATATGATCAAAAGGGGGGAACAGACTAAAAACCGGAAGCTGGTGACGTTGCTTATATATCTTTACTCTTTGCGCCGACGGGTCATGAACTCCTCTGAGATCACCATGACTGTTGATATTAAAATATACATATTGACAGTATATGATCCCCAGAGGAAAACAGACTAACAACTGGAAGCTGGTGACGTTAATTATAAATCTTTAGGGTTTGCGCTGACGGATCACCAACACCTCTGAAGTGAAGTAAAGTGTCAATATTATAATGTAGAAAGTCACAATATATAAGCTGAAAGGAGCCAGAAAAGGAGCAATGTTTGCTGTAATCTGTCTGTTTCTGAAAACATGCTGCTGACGTTACAGAAAAAAAGGCAAAAACATGCAATAACACTTTTTTCTAGAAATAAATGTTTAAATATTGACAAATAGCTACTTATTATAAATATCTACTATGCCATAATCAAACAACTTACAACTCCAGAATATGTTTTGTTGCCGCAAAATAAGAATCCGATGCTAGAAAAGGGAACCTGCATCTCAGAATGGACATGGATAAATAACTCGCGAAAACGAAACTAATCGAACAACGGGTGTGGTTTATATACTTTTTGGTTATTGAGTAGTCTATGGAAGGAAGATGCGGCTCCGCCTATTTAGATGTCACGTTTTATAGTTTACACGTGCTCACGTTTTAACTGTTTAACTTGTGCACGTGTTGGGAAAAGTTACAAAATGTGAAGCTGTAAAGGTTTCGATTTCCATCGTAACACGTATAAGGTCCTTAATATGTACATACGTTAGAGAGTTTAAAAACTGTTACCCGGCAAACTGTGTCATTTGCATTCTCATGATTAAAAACATCTAAATAGAAGACATAAAAAAAAATATCGTTCACAATAGAAGAAAAAGAAATACGTGCTAATATTTGTCAACACTATGCTGTTAAATTAAAAAAATGCCAGCATTTGTAAAGCGTACAGCTACCCCCGGAAAGGTGTGCCGGCGCTCGGGGGCGTTGGGAAGATTAAGCAAGGTGTTGCCCACAGTGAGATAGTGGTGGGCTAACATGCTGCTCGAGCCGGGAATCGAACTGTGAACACTGTTGTTCGAAGTCAGGTATTAAGGTGCTGCGTCACACTTTTACTACACTTATATGTTAATTACTGCTAATTAAGTTGTAAACATTGTTAAATTATAAGTAGGGCTTCCTGTTTTCCGTTTTTACAGATTTTTACAGATAAATAGTTTTCACTATAAAAAGTATTCACGTCTTTTTAAAATTTACTTAAAAAACATAGGTTATAGGGACATTGTAGTTAGAAATTAGCATTTAAAAACCTTTGAAATTCACTGAAAAAACCATAGGTTTTACAGAAGTTATAGTTAGAAATTTGCATTTAAAAACCTTTGAAATTCACTGAAAAAACCATAGGTTTCAGGGGCGTTATAGTTAGAAATTTGCATTTAAAAAACCTTAGAAATTCACTGAAAAAACCATAGGTTTCAGGGACGTTATAATTAGTTGGACATTTCACTCATACAAAACCATAGAAATTCCACCGTTATAGTTAATTCAGCTAACTATAACTCGCGCCCCACAATGCACTGCTGATGACGTCACATATTACATCATTCATGACATGGTCAGTGACATCACTGATGACATCTCAAATGACATCACTGATGACACATCACTGATGACATCATCCACGTGATAATCCGATGCACCTCCTCACACCCTAATATAACCTTTGATACACCCATTCTAAAAATACAGACTACCATTCTTGAAACCATAGAGACACCAATACCAGTTACTACATACCCACTCACTGATTCTTAGGTCTACACACAGCATCCACTCATTCACCCATACAATCACTTTCTATACATGCAGTCACTCCTCAATACAACACTATCATATGCAGTCATACACACCTATTCAAACAGTCACATACCGCGTCATTCATCCATGAAGTTACTCACAGACCTACATAGTCATGTGTAAAGAATCAATGACACTCCCATTTACTCACCTATACAGTTATACACACACCACCTCACTAATTCATGCAGATAGTAGTGCACACTTACTCTCTTATATAATCAGTGATACAAGTACACACTCATCCATACAGCCACTTTCGTAATCACTCACTGTCACATATAGTTATTTATATACACCACCACTCACATAAACTGCCTCTTTACATATGTAGCTACTTACATGTACCACTGAGATCTCCATTCACTCACGAACACACCCATACACACACTCACCCAGTCATAGAGCTGTTTCCACGTGCAGTCTTGAACCCATACACCCAGTGAATCAACTAGTCACACATCTATGCACAGAGTCACACACCTCCAACCCACCCCACACACACACTCAGGCACCGCTACAAATACTCAGGCAAACAGTGAATAACCCGTATAAACTGGAAACCATGTAGCTACTGACTAACCCATGTACTAGCTATTATCACATCAACAGACACACTGATACAGACATTCACACAGTTTAGCCACTAATGCATGCATTCAGTAAGACACGTTTAATCAGTCAGTTATACAATCAGTCACACACCCTCGTAAATCCTTCTGTCCAGACACTTATACACCCACTGATT
>CAWUFW010030239.1:0-17603 GCA_963921515.1 Calotriton arnoldi
GCGGTCAATGTTCGGTCTCCGCCTGGGGAAAATGGCAGAGGACACATGTCAAAGCAACACGACACATAGCAATTTCGCATACACATCACTGACATGACTGAGCAAGCACATGAGCCACAGCCCAGCTGTCAAGCTGGGACGGCACGGCCACAATACACTTACACAGGTCTCCCAACAATGGCAATGGCAAGTGAGACATACCACTGCCATGTGCATGCACATGGGGATCTAGGCCCCAATGACTTGCGGGCGTGCTGATGGGGACTGACTGCATATTCGTCAAGCGGCAACGCCACGGCAACATGAGTGTCTGCTGAGCATGGAACTGCTTCCGAGGCTGGATGAGTATGGCACACGACGACGACGATGTGGGCACGGGCTGAGCGGCCAATACAAGTGGGACCTGTGGCACGAGGGGATAGGAGACAGTAGTAGGTGTCAGCACTGCACCCTATGTACAGCACTGTACGGATCACAGCTCCCGAAACATTGACTGGTGTCCACATTGACAGCCCCATGCCAAGACGGCTGTGTGCTTGCAGTCACACGTCACAGGTGAGAGGTTACATTGCACGTGCCAGGTGGCAGACGTACATAGTGGGAGCTGGCATGTGTGTGCATGTGTCTCCTGTTCAGGATCCACCAGATGGGCGCTGACTCTGTACTGACCATTGGACACAGCATGTTCCGTGGAAGGCTTGTGTGTGTGGGATGGTGGCACTGGATGTGCCTCCGTTGGGTGGGGGCCATGCACAGGGCGGGTACGTCGATGATTGCGCATTGTTGGTCACGGTGGGTGCACCAACTAAGATGTGTTGCCCTGTGTTCAATTCCTATGTCCGCATGATGATGGACTGTGGATGTGGGCAGACTACACATTGGTCGATGTGCTGTCTATATGCATGTGCCTTCACACCAGGCACAGCTGCCCCTGCACATGTGACCCCTGCTGGACTCGCTGCTGGGTCTGTGGAGCTGATGCACCTTCTGCGCGTGGGGCGGACAGCTCTCCTCACTTCCCTCATTGCGCATGTCATGTCTTTGCCGCAGGTGACATGGATCATGGAGGGCCCACATGTACGCGTGGGTAGGCTACACATGATTGTTCACTGGTCGCCACCCCCAGTCAGTGTTTCGAATGGGAAGGTTGTCGTGCTGGTGGTATGTTCGATGTGGCGGATGGGCGGGCCTAGGTGCGGGCTTACATTCCGGACATGGGGGGTAGTTGGATTGGCGACTAGTTGCAGTACACACGGGACACGTCTCTTCCTTTCCACATCTGGGTCATCCCTTGTACTAACTGACAGTGATACAGTCATCTTCGCCCCAGCCCTCATGTCCTCCCCTCGCCCCCCAATATGCATGCTCACCTGCGAGGCTAGCGCTTGCACAGGCAGCCCCAAGCTTGCACCAGAGAGGGCAAGGAGTGTATGTGTGGGTCCAGTTGCACGAGTGGGCTGTCTCAGGGTATGATGTGTGGCGGGACGCCGTCCACCTGCGTGGTGCCCCAAATGGAGACCCGGCCTGCATGGACTATGCATCACAGTCTTCGCCTTCCGGATCCGCCACCTGCGACACCCAGTGGCTGTGGCTGCCCTTGCGGCCATGCCGCGTCCGTCTGTGGCTGATGGCCCACACATTCACTCTTTGGCCTCTCTGGGGAGGGCTCAGGGGTGGTGGCGCACGCGCTTGCACTTAGTCGCAATGGCATGTGTCGTGGTTGGTATGATGGGCAATGGATGGGATGGTGCGAGCCACCTCCCGTGACGTCAGTGCTGCTCGTGCTGTGGTGCGTCCCCCTACACTTCCATTTGACTTTTTGCCATGCTGGACGTTGAGGTTCTATTGCCTGCGTGATATGACCAGGAGGAGCGCGAGGAGACCTCTCACACACCATGCTCCACTGCCATCCCGTGCCCTGTATCGCCTGTGCGGATTGACTATGTTGGGGTTACACCTGGTCGACTGGGGCTGTGTGTGCCTTGTCAAGGGGCATGGCGGGCGCACAACAGGATCCAGATCGTCCACAGAGGGTGGGCTGAGGTGCGCCTGGTACCGCTTTGTACGTGTGCCCGGCTGCTGTGCACACACGTGTTCACTCCCCCGACAGGTGTCCTCTCACAATGCCCAGGGAAGCGGTGGTGTACTGTTCATGAGCCCTCCCAACACGGCGTGCTCCAACTTGGCATGTGCGCATCTACCCGTCGCACCCACCCACCTGAGCACTGCGTCCATACGACTTCACACGACACATGTGTGTCTTCCACAGTAGTGCTACTTATTTGCGTTGACATCCAATACCAGTGGACTACATGGTCATGTCACGACTGCCGTGTACTTCACATACTCTCATCCTCTCTCATTCGTACTTGTGAAATGAGTCAGCGGAGACAGTTCTGGTTTCAAACATTATATTGAGTCTTCTGTCCTCTGTGATGCAGTATAGTGGACACTACTGGCAGCGGAATACATATTGAGGATATACTGAGCATGATTACAAATGGGATAGGGTGTGGGGTTACATCTGCTTGGCCAAGGCTGTGCTAATGTACATTTACGTATAGCTGCGGAGCTGCGGACTTTGACACAGACGGTATACATGTAGCCTACCAGACCGCTCGGCATCATGGGCACAGTCCATCTCAGTTCCATGTGACAGGTTTGCTGCGGTTGTTCCTCATGCACGCGTGCATGTGAGATGACATCAGGGCATGTGCTTGCGTGCATGCAGCGGCGTGCCACTTGTTGTTGCACTGTGGTGGTTACTGGACATGTCACAGTCACTGGGGTCGTGTTGTTGTTGTATGCACTTGTCGTCCATGCAAAGGTCCTGGTATGGGATTCCCGGGGCGGGGGTGGGAGGGGTGCAGCACCCACAGACTCCAGGCGACCTATTCATGTCCACTGAGCGGTGTGTGTGTCCATGTGCGCTGGATCCATGTCGTGTCCTGGTTGTTCGTGCAGTTCCGTCCATGTGGGTGCGATGCACAGAGCCCATGCCACTGCCTCCCACGATGCATGCGGTGTTCCTGGATGTGATGGGGAACAGTGTGCATGTCCCGGTCATATCCGATGTCATGGCGATGTCGTTGATGGTGTGGTTACAGTTGCCGGTCGTTTGGTATGGCTGTTGTGGTGGTGACTGGCCAGTCCGTGCGGAAGCTGAGCATGGGTGCGGGGTTGGACTTCATAGGTCACTCGGGGAACCTGCGTTGTGGTCCGACGTATTTACAGGTTGTCAGGTATGCGATGCCGTCCAGCAGGGCTTCCATGTCATTGGTGGTGTACATGTTTGCCAGCCAATGAAGCGGATGGTGGCTGTCAAGGTGTTGTTCGTAGGTTGTCCCTTGGAGGACCATGATGGGGCATGCTGGGTGACATTCGATGTAGCTGTTCTCGATGATCCGTCGTGTGGAGGCACAGTGGTTCCATTTCAGTGCGCGTGCGATGTTGGCCACATACGCCATGCCCCCATAGGCAGAGCAGGCCCTGTCGTGTGCGTCCAGAGGGAGGAGTAGTGGTAGCAGGTCCGCCTTCAGACATGCCGGGTTGGAGAGGCATATCTCGACGGGATGCTGGTAGGGACACCTCCGACAGTAGAAGACGGGCATGACGCAGCTGAACAATGTGATGCGGTAAGTCAGTCGGTAACTTACGTTCAGCAGGGACAGGAGATCGCATCCCAATGTATGGCACAGGTTGGTTTTGTACAGCTTGAGCTGTTCGGCGTAGTTGGGTAGGTGTGTTGCGGTTGCCATTTCGCAGCGGTTCGTAGAGGTGGCGTGCTCCGGCTGTGTGTGCAGTCTGCAATGTGCACGCTCCGGGGTTGCTGTGAGCTCTGTGTAGTCGTGGGGAGACAGGACTTGTGTTCTGTTGGCTTGTTTGGAGGACACGGGCCCTCTTCCCACATGCTTCTCAGACAGTTCAAGGTCGGTGCTGTGTGACTCCTTCCAATTAACTTGCATGTGGCCGACATGGGGGAGTGTTTTCTTCTTTCTTCCCCGTCCGTTGTGTGCTTCTGTGATATGCGCTATCTGCCCTGTGGTCGGTCTCCTCGGCATGCCTGTGTTGGTCTATTCTTGGACAATGGCTGTATTCACCGGCTTCTGTCGTAGGGCTGTGGTTTCGGTGTTGGAATGGAAGGTCATTCAGTGCTGTCTGCTCTCCCTTGTGTGGGCGGCAGCCTGCCTTTCCGCTCTGCGTTGGGCCTTGTGTGTGGATGTAATTCTTGGGCCACCTGTTGTCGGTCCCCGGGCTCTTTGGTGTTCCGTTTCATGTGTCTTGTTCATATGTGCAGGGTGGTATGGGTTTTTCAGTGTGGTACTGGCGTTCCTCTTCCCGAAGGGGCCCTGCTTCTCCTAGTTGGTGTTGCCGCCGCTGTGTGCTTCGCCATGTTTGTTACACTGGGGTGTGTCCTGCTGTTGCGTGACTTCACTGACATGTGTGCGTCGGTTGTGTGGCGTTGGGTGTTGTCCGTGAATTGGGCGTTGGGGACATGTCTGTGGCAGGCCTGTCACGTGTCATGTGCGTTCGGGGTGGGGCTGATGTGTGTGCTGCTTGGTTGTGTCCCTGTGTCTGTGTGCGACGCATGCATGGCGCTGCGGTTGGCCTCTGCGTTGTGCGCATGTGTGGCGGCGTCATCGGCGCTTTGTGGCCGTGACGGGGTGGTTGGTTCCTAGTCCCAGGTGGTGTGTACACATGTGTTCCGCGATGTTAGGATTTGGCCTGTGTGTCATATGTGGATGCAATGGTGGATGTGTAGTGTACACGCGCTGGTGGGGGGTTGTCCGCTTTTTCCGCCCTTGCACTGTGTGCGCTGTTTGCGTGCACTTGTTGTGTGTGTGCCTACCTGCGTCTCCGCGGTACGTTGCGTCCTTGGTGGTGCATCAGCAGAAGCATGGGAAGGGCCTGCAGTGCTGGATTCATGCTCGGGATGCCGCTTCTTCGTTTTCCGTGCTCTGCGTCCGTGTTACCGCCTCTCTTTCACGTGCGGTGTCTCTTAGCCGTGGGAGCCGTTTGTTTGCGGCATCGTAATTTATACGCCGGGCGGGACGTGTTTCGTCGGACGGTGTGTGTCAGTTGTGCTGCGCCGCTACGTGTACGGGCGCACTTTGATGGCGGACGGTGTTGCTGGCTTGCCGGCGGTGTTTGGCCTACTTTACGCATCGTAATTGGACGGGCGTGTGGACTGCTGCGTGCCGGCGGTAACTGGTGGTTTTTGCATCCGCCAGCACGGCGGTTGTGCTTCCGCCCGCCATCGTAATGAGCCCCTAAGGCTTTAATTGAAAACGTTTCCAGTTTGTCCCCGGAGGATTATTCCTACTCAGATATCAAATTTTAGATTTTTTTGATATTCCTAAAAAAATGCTAGGTGTAGTCTTAGGACATTGTGTCAGTTGCAGATTTCTGTGAGAGCCCACCTGAATAAGAATCTCCATATAAAAAATTGTCTTCGGGTATACAATTTCCCATACAGCAAATTTAGTGAAAATGTGAATATACACATTATACTTTGTTTTGTTTCGATCTAGAAAAATACTTTTCCTGGGGGAGTCATCCACCTTCATAAACTTTGACTGCATTCGAACTGTAAAAATAATTCTGCCTCAGATTCTACCATCATATTGTTGCCGAATATTCATAGACCCATGCGTTTTAGAGGTAGGCTGACCTTGAAAAGCCTTAAAGCTTCAAATATATACATTTCGTCATCCTAATAGAATTCCCATACTGGCATTGATTCTATGACACAGGAATAGGACTTTTCTCTTGCCTCTTTCCTCACACCTACTATGAACTTAGTGGGGCAAAATATTTTGAGAATAGGGTGACTAGTGAACTTTTGATGCACAGGGCTTAGTTTTTGGTGAGAATTTTCACACTTGTTGGATAGTTAAAACACTGAAATGTTGAGAGCTCAATTGAAGTTAGAGGCATATTTACAAGAACTGACTCATCGATGCGTCAGATTTCTTGTGCCTGCTGCTAATGCCCTAACGAAGCCATGGATGTGAAGCATTTACAATACAGTGCTCTATGGCAAGATTCAAAGATGCGGCAGAAACTCTGACGTACCTTTTGGTGCTAAAGTGACACATTGCTGGAGTTGGTTCTAAGACTGACGTAACTCCAGCAATGCGTCAGAACACAAAGGTGAATCCCATTTTAAAAGCCCTGCATCAATCCTTACGCCTGGTTTGAAAAGGCGTAGGGATTTTGATGCAGTCAAGTCATAGAGTTACACAGTGAAAAGCTGTAAATGTCACTGCGTCAGTTCTACGTGGCTTTTAACATGGGAAGGACTACCCTGCCTACATTATACCTGGCACAGGTATAATGTGACATAGGCCTCTACAAACTGATGAATTGGGCCCAATGAGTTAGTTTGTAAATATGGAGCAGTGTGGAGCACTGATTGCGCCGCCGCAGCATTGGCTTTGGGTTAATAATGGCTGGTACCGGACTTCTGCTCCAACATTCCAATGTATGTCTGTCTGTTTCTCCTTTATTAATTTAAAACCTTTAGAACATTCTATCCCCATTGATAGGAGTGTTATAATGACATTGTAGCTCTTTTGTCTTGCTTGGACTACACACAAGTAGTTAAAACTCCTTTTCCCTGTCCGTTCGGCGGGCTATATCTTGGGTTCAGAGCCTTTAACAACCAGTATGGTGGGGGCTTTAAGTAGGTTGGGTGCTGCTGGTTCTCAGACCCGGCAGTAATTAAAAACTGACTTTCAAATGGGTCCCTATCTGGCTCTGTATTTATGTCCTTGACTTCACTAGCAAAAAAGTAATTGATTTCCTAAATGTGACTGTAAAAACCCTTGAGGTATTCCAAGTCTGTGATGCAATCCTTGTATGCATTTCACGTTTCACTTCATCCTGCATTCCCTAAGAGTATTTAGCTTTTTTCAAGACATTGGGCCCAATTTTCTGTACGTTTACTACTTTTTGGCATTTACAAAGGTAAACTTTGACCAAAAGTGTAACTTTACTACTTTTCGGTATTCACAAAGCTAAACTTAGAACAAAAATCTAACTTTACCACTTTTCGGTATTCACAAATGTAAACTGAGACCAAAAGTCTAACTTTACCACTTTTCAATATTCACAAGGGTAAGTTGCTACTAGTAAAGTTAGACTTTTGGTCTAAGTTTACCTTTGTAAATACCGAAGGGCCGCCTGAGGCCCCGACTGCATCACTCCTTTGTGGCTCTCTCTCTGGCTGGCGTGGGACCCGGTCCCCCAGCAGGCTGCACACGTGGGCAGGAGGTGACGTCACCTCCCCGACGCCACAAGACCGGCTCCTCTCTCCTGCAGCGCGGGACTCTCTGAAGGGCTGCCCGAGGCCCTGGCTGCATCACTCCTTTGTGGTTCTTCCTCTCGCTGGGGTGGGACTCGGTCCCCCAGCAGGCTGCACATGCGGCGCGGCAGGTGACGTCACCCCTCCAAACGCCACAAGACCGGCTCCTCTCTCCCGCAGTGCAGGATGTGCGCGGGCACGCGGGGGCAGTGCCTGGGCAAAGCCTGGGCCAAGGGCGGGCCCGTCCACACCTGGAGGAGACCGGAGGAGGTTGGGCTGGACCCCCCCTCTAACGTCTGTGATCTGGGGGCTACCAAGGTATGGAGGACGGCTGCCAGCGCAGGGAAGAGACAGGATTGGATTCCTTCTTCAACGCCCCATTTACAAAGTACTGTCAAACATCCTGTGCCATTGCTGCCTTGCTATTACCGAGCTGTGCTGAATGAAACTTGGCCCCTCAGTGAATATTGTTGGCCTGAAGGAAAAGAAGGTGTCCTTCCTGTGTCCTCTTTGGCTAAACGAGAGCGGATTGAGAGTGGACAATCCCTCTCTTAACTTTGTTGGGCATTAGTGAACAACTAACTACAAAAACCTGCTTTTTGCCTGCACTTTCTTTTGTTTTCTTTTTCCTCCCTCCTTAAAAATCTGTTATAATTCAATTTTTCTGTTCCAATACGCAATATGGGCAAACGTAAGGCTGGTGAAGAAGCTAAAAGCAAAAGCTTACTAAAAAAAAAAAAGGAGGGCAGGGAAAATGAAGGATGGGGCCCCACCAAAATTGCAAACATTGGCAGACATCGACCATCTAATTGAGGAAGTGGAACAACTCCTAATTACAAATGAGAATAAGGGGAAGTGTCATCCACCAAAGGTCCCTGCTATGTTCAGGAAAACTAAAAGCCGCAGTCAACCAGATGCAACCGCTGACCCATTAATTGCAAGCATAGATCCCAATGGAATCCTGGAATGTTCTGATCAATTGATCTCTAGTAAAGACAAAGCGAGTAGCCCCGAGGGAAAGGCCGACACTGGGTGCCCTCTATACCCTAAGATAAATGTAGTTACAAATGTTCCCTGTCATAACCGTTTCGAACCACTACAGTTCGAGGATGAAAATCAAGGAACCATAGTTCAACAGGATCTATCGTCAGGGAAGAATGAATCTTTACCAGCTAGGAACACTACTAATACGCACGATGAGAGTAGTCGTGTTAACATACTGGAAACTAAACCGGACCAGCTTAAAAAATTTAGTTATTACATTGTAGGCCCAAGTTACTAAGCTGTTAAACAAAACCTGTTCTTGCGACCAAGATGTTGATGGCAAAAGGGGAGTGCAAGAATCCTGGACAGCAGATCAATTAAATAGTAACCCCAATTCATCCTCGTTTAACACATCACGACAGGTGACCACCACAAACTGTAGTAAATTGCATCATGGAAAAACGATTGCTCCCCGAAAGCCACAAAATAGATCTAAACCGGCAGTGGGCAAAAGCTGCTTTGAACCATTGTACCTGTACAACCGTCCGGATTGCCCAAACTACAAACCATTGCCTTCTCCCTTTCCAAATGGCAATAGGAGTTACTACAATGATGGGTGTTTAAATCAAGTTGATATCGCTGGATCTTTCCTTCCTTTGCAGCTGAGGAGATCATGTGGCAAAGTCTACCCAGCGCCGTTGCGGAAAATATTACCCACTACTCCCCCCAAATCAATTTATATGACCCAGGTACCAAAGCTGAAGCCAAGTTCTCATGAGGACACTGATGCCACGATGAATAAAGTAATTCACTGGCTGAGGACTGAGCGGAAATGTCTTTCCGTTGTAAGATCTGACATTGTTCACGCCAAATGGTAGGCACCCAGCTAAGCAGTGTATGACTGCATACAAGTTGTTTTAAAGTCAACATTCTTGGGAAAAGTCTTATTATTTTGAATTGTGCACCTGCCACCTTAAAATGAACAAAAGACTGGGAATAAGATTGAAGGTATGCTCCCCGCCTGCTGAGACCGTAAGGGAGCCTGTACCAGATCAAACGAATCTGGAAGAGATTGATTAACTAATGTGTAATCCTTAAATGAATACTTGTAAGATTCTTCAATGGGCACCAGGCGAAACATCTGGTTTAATCCCAAATGTATTGGAAATGGGTTGTATGCCGGGGGACAACGAAGGTTTCAATACAATTGTCACTGGGGCAAATAAATCATTTGTCAATCATGCTATAGATAACAACTCTGAACTCACGGATAGTGTTAAGGCAGCTAGAACCAACATACTTTATTCAACAAGGAGCTGCGACACTATCACTGAGCGCAGGGATTGTGCTAGGATGATTAGAGATGACACATTGAGTCTCCCGGGGGGGGCAATACTAACTCATGTGAGAAGAAAGGCTAAAATGCAATACCAAAGTTCCCACTAGACAGCGGGTGTAGTGGATTAAACCACTCTTCACCAATTATTACACTACCATGTTGGAATGTAGCCAGGCTGGGCCCTTAGCTGATCGACCCAGAATCGTTTTCCTATATATCAGAATACAATATCTGTTTCTTTGAAAAAACTTGGGCAACAGAGAAGGTATTTATAAATGAGTACACCACACTCAGCATAGATGCAAACCAGCTGAGCAATTTGGGAGAGCGATTGGTGGACTTATGGTTTTAATTAGAATTGGATGCATTAGTACACTCACACAAATGACCTTTGATAGCCTTGATTTAATGGGGGTCACTGTCACCTTTTCAACAGTATTTAGTATAGCTATTTTTAACTCTTATATTAGAACTTTAAGTGGATCCAATAAAACGCCTACCCTGTCACTTTTAGAAAAAGCTTTGGACACAGTCCAAGCTAAGACAAAAATTGTTGTAGCGGGAGATTTTAATACCTCATTTGAACCCTCTGAGGGTTTAAATGAGTTCACAATACTGGAAGACAAAATATGGGGTACTCCCTCCCTATCAGGTTAGCCAAAGAAAAAAAAACTTTCCAACCTCGCATTACAACTAGCATTGTTAACAATCAGCAGGGAGCTTAGAGCACGCATTAGGCGTACTGTTTACGATCCCAACAGAACAGTAACATTTAAAAGAGGGAATTGCACTAGTGTAATCGATCACGTACTTGTTGATCTGAGATTATGGCCACTTTTGGTTGATATGTCAGTTTAAATGTGCCTTGATAGTGATCACAACTCTTTAGAAGTGACTCTGAGGAGTGACCTGTTGAGACAAGGAAACAATCTTTGTACAACTACTGTACCTGCTCCCCTTGTAACAAATAATCACCGATATGTCTCATGGCCAAATGTAATGTCCAATCAAAAATTACATTGAGCAAATCTATAGACTTGTATTAAAGAATTTGGAGTAATATGTGGGACTTAGTGAGGATGAAATCCCCTTTTTTAATATACATGCTGGCTTATTTGAAGAGCTAAGAACGGTCTTTTACAAAGAGTTGCCCAGGGTGAAATCCAATCCCGCAAAGGAAGAAAAATGGTTTGACCAAGCTTGTAAAATAGCAAAAATATCGTTAGGAAAGACTGTAATTGAGGGCAACTGGGTTAGGATTAGTGAAGCAAGATCCACCTATAAGGGAGCCCTGACAAAGGCAAAGAGAAGTTGGGATAACAATCTCTTGCAGAAAATGTTAGACGCCAGTAAGATTAATGACATCAAATTATTCTGGTACCTCGTGGCCCAAACAAAGGCAGATAAGATTAAACCACATATTTATAACATCTTACCTGATAAATGGGTGGTACACTTCTCTACCCTTTATGCGCCTGGGGATCTGCATGATTTAAGCAGTAGTAATGATAATTCTGATGTCTTTACATCCTTGGACCCTACAACTCCGATCGTCTTTAGTCTTGATGACACAAGTAGAGCTATTGATTCTTTAAAATTAGCTAAAGCTCCTGGCCCGGACGAAATTCCGGGTGATTTATATAAATCCGAACCCCTGATTTGGTCTTCATATCTAAACCTACTGTCCAATGCAATAGCAGCGGGGGGTACAGTGCCGGATTCTTAGCTTAGGGGCTTAAATTGTAGCAATCTATAAAAAGGGTGATGTAAGTGACCCATCAAACTATAGGCCTAGTAGCCTTATTGACAATGCCCAAAAAATGTTTGCCAAACAGATTTTGAAAAGGATCCTTAATTGGGTGAATATAAATGAAATATTATCCCCCTCCAGGCTGGTTTTAGAACAAAGGTTAGCACAATAGACCAGATCTTCAGATTTTCTATTATATACTGGAAATTAGTTTTTTTACAGAACCAAAAACTTTATGTGGCTTTAATTGATCTTAGAGCAGTGTTCGATCTAATTCCAAGACAAAGATTATGGCAAACTTTGATGGAAATGGGGGTTCCCGGAAACCTAGTACATTTAATGAATAAACTACATATAAATAATTATGCCCAAGTCCGTTTGGGCCCGAATGGAGAACTAACAGATCATATCCCCATTGCGAGAGGAGTATGTCAGGGCTGTGTTTTGGCACCTACCTTATTTTCTTTATATATTAATGATGTGGTAGCATTCCTTGAGCAATGTAGGAATGATTCACCGGCCCTGAACGGCAAGAAGATTCCTATTCCTTTATTTGCCGATGACTCCCTCTTGATCTCCAAAAGCCCCATGAGACTCCAGATTTTAATAAACAAGTTTTTAAGTTTTTGTAACTCTAGAGACTTAGAGCTGAAAGTAAATAAAACTAAATATATGTTTTTGAGAAGACCAAAAAGAAATGTCATACTGTTAGTGCAGGTAGCGAGGTCCTCGAAAGAGTACATAATTTTGACTATTTGGGCGTTAGACTAATGGACAGCCTTAGGTGGACAAACCAATTGAAGAAAGGTATGTTAACGATTGAGCACAGATCCAATGCCAGTGTAAGGTTTTATAACTGAACAACATCACGTATGGTCTGACCCACCATGGAAGTTTATCGAGAAATTGTTCGGGGTGTGGCGCTATATGGGGCCGAGATCTGGGGCTATGTTGACCCTCTCTTGTTGATATCAGAGGGAAATAACTTTATTAGGAAACTGCTCACTCTGCCATCCAGTTCACCTCTCACCCCTATGTTTTTTGACATGGGAATGAAAAGAGTTACTGATCTGGTTGCTTTAAAAACCATAATCTACTGGGTCCGACTCTGGACCACACTAGAACTCGGAGCTTACAGAGACTCCCTAATAGATCTATTAAAACTCCCAGGAGCAAGGACTATACCATGGGTTACATTTATTTCAGGTTGGCTGGGTAAACTTGGTATGCAGAGTTATTGGGACGATCCAACTGTGATTCGCAAAAATAACCTTAAGATGATAAAAGCTCGTTATTGGGCCTATATAAATGAGTGATACATAACTAATAGCCCCAGCGGGTCTTTGACCAGCATGTTCTTAGATTTTAAGTCATCCCCGGCATTTGAGACGTTTTTAGATTTTATATCCCCGCCTCTATTAAGGAGCCTGTTTTTACGCTTTTATTATGGATATCTTCCTCTACGATCTTTCACATGCAAATGGCGTTCAAACCAAGAGCTTGTAAGTTACCCTGCATGTGGTTTGAACGACGAGGATGAGATGCATATAGTGTTCTTCTGCTCTGAGTACAGTAATTTACGCCGTAAATGGATTGTGCCCATTTGTCGTGACATGGGCACAAGAAGCCATCTGGCATCTTTCAGGATCTTAAAAAGTGATACATCCACAAAAATTGTATTTGCAGTCAGCAAATTCCTACAAGCTGTTTGGTTCAGGAGAACTAGAATTTTAAACTTGCTTGCTTGAAGACGTGTTAAAATTGGGTCCACTTAATATCTTTACTCCTTTTTTAATTAGACTGCTCTTAGCACATTAGTATTTTTGCACTATGCACAGCCACTTTAAGGTTCTATCGCTTTATTTCAACGTTCTTTATATGGTTGGTCTCCCATGGGATTATTTAAGAAGATAATAGATGCCATATCTTTTAGAATGTGCTCAGATCAAGGAAATACCTTTTAGCTTTCATTAACTATATATTGTTCTTAGAAATATTTACTGTTCTTATGAATTATGTATCTTAATTATCTAGCTTCACACATATGATCTGGTAATGCTATGTATAGTCACCATATGTATTTATTGCTGAATCAATTTTTGTGTAGCTGATATTGCATTATAGCTAATAAATTGCAATTCGTTCAACAAACATCTAATAGCTGTAGGAGAAAACTATGAAAAAGATCGCATTTCTGGTAGGAATATTACAATTTCCAAGTCAAGAGTGTGTGTATGGAAATCATAATTAAGTTAGTCACAACTATGATCATTGTGGATCTAACTATGACAGTTGGTGCATTCAAATGAGTAGTTGTAGGGAAAGTTAGAATAAAAGTTTTATAAGCTTCATGTTATCTTGTGTAAGTATAAGCCTTTGTACTTGATGTATGTTAGCTTTCTCTGTGGGAGTGATATGCAAATACCGTGCACCTAGATGAAGCATCATGTCTCTCCACACCAGACTGGATGTGTTAGGTGTTTGTTCTAGACCCAATAGAAATGTTTTTATAACAGAACAAAATCTTTGTGCTACAAAAATATTGTGGTTCAAATATCAACCAAAACAATATTGAGTTTACATGCATAAAAGCAGCAGAAGTATTGTCTTCAAAAACACTGTGGTGTGAAACATCGAAATTATAATTAGGGCTTTGCAGTAAGCTCCACTCCGCTCTGCCAGCGGAGTTTGCAGAGTTTTTGCTACTCCACGGTCCGCTTGGAGCACGGAGTTTGGCAAACATTCGCCACCTGCCGTGTAGCGGAGTTTGCATCCAGCAGAGTAGCAACACACGTGAGTGCACTGTGCTCCATATTACGCGGATTACGGTTAAAGCCACTCTCACCAGGGAAGGGGCACGCACACTATAGATTATAGTACTTCCACCATCATTGAGGAAGGTTCAAGCTTTGATCCCTGACAACTATGGTTGCACTGCCTTTCACAGATTGAAGGGCGGGGGAAGGGTGGGTACTGCAGAGGCAAAGCAGAGGCAAAGGCTGCTGCAAGCCAGGTGAGGAGTGGACTGAGGAGCAGGGGATAGGCTGGTACTGTGAGATGGAGCATCAGGAGGGATTTTGTTAATCCGCTGATGAGGAAGGACCAAAGCTGCTGGTGTAGAACTCGGGTGGTACAGAACTTGTAAAAGGGTGTCCACGCAGTGTGTGAACCTGTGATGCAAGGGAGGATCACAGTGCCAGTTGATGCAGGTGGCTCATTTGCATAGACGCCTGCCATAACTCTCCTGCGGTGTGGATACAGTCACAGGAATTGACTGCTTTGAGAGAGGACTGACCCATGCAGGTGCATGAAAGGCACCCAGAAACTCCTACCAGTAGCAGGTAAGTGCAGAGGAAGCTTTGTTCCCTGTGCAAGGGGTGTGTGGAATGGATGCTAGAGGAAGGGAGAGATCCAGTGTGGTAAAGCAGCACTGCCTGCTGTGTGATGGTGACACTAATTAACGCCTGACAGCTGCTGCCAATGCCTGCCTGCTGTGCAGTAACCTGCAACTCTGACCCTGGCACAAGGGAAGGCATGCAGCAGCAGCTCGAGTTGTAGCTTTCCTGTCTGTGGTGAGGGTGTGCCATGGGTGACATGGATAATTACAGAGCCCAACTTCTGCTGTGCTGCTCTGCCTGACATGGAGTGCCCAAGTAGCAAGGAGTCCTCCTGTTACAGGAAGGGCTTCCTGGGGTGCATCATGAACTCAGTCTTTAAAAGGGCAGGTACTTGAGCAACAAGAACAGAGTTGGTGTCACAGGGGCAGCAGCCTGGCTGGTGATTGACCCCAGGGGTCCATGAATTCGAGTGGGGGTGAGGGAGGTGGCAGAATGTTTCACTGGAGACTACAGCGGCATGCCTGGGTCAGTGTAAAGTTACTAGGTGACTCACAGTTTGGACGGGAACCATCTTTCAAAACTGCTGTGTGGATCCAATTGTAATGAACCAGGACCCCCACTCCTAGAATGCAATTATTGTAAACCTGGGCTTCAAATGTCTTTCTTGACGACGTGGCATTATCTGGTGACGCACCCTGTGTACCATGCATGTGTATTCATATTGCATGCGGCAGCCAAGTGTTGTTTGCCCAGGACTTATGTGTCCGACACGTCCACAGACCCCACTGCTTAGTAGTCCTTCTTTGCCTAATGTTGAAAAGTAAAACAACAAATACCAGAATGCAAATTGAAGTGAGCAGAAACACAGAGGCTGATTGAACAATATACACCTTACAAGGAAATTAGGTATTTTTCAACTTTATATGCAATTGCGATTGTCTTTATCCTAGCCCTACCAGTCTTCTCGAGGCATCTATTTGATAAGCAGCTAATAATTTCTCAGTTTACTATTCCCTGTAGCTTCCTATGTGAGCCTCACAGGTGACGGAGTGGTCCTTTCACTCCTGACCTTTCAGTCATGCAGCTTGCAGTGAAATCTCCAGGTGTCCTTTTTGGACAGCCTAGCGACTAGCAGCCTAGCTGTAATGTGACTGTATGTCATGTGTGATTCATTCACCCGATCCAAGCTTTTTAATAGGCAGTGGCTTGCATTTGTGCCCCTGTAGGCACACGGGTACAATATGAAAAACAAAACTCCAAATTCTAAAATACTGTGTGGCCTAGACTGGAACGTGCACTATAATGAAAAGAGTGACACATGGGACCCTCTTGGCAGAGAACTGTGGCAGCCTACTTTGTGATACCCTTTGTGTCTAAACCATATGTTTAAGGTGGTTCGGCCATCATAGTTATTTTTGAGAAACCGGAACCAATGTTCTTCCAGCTCCGGTCCACAAGAGGGCAGTGTTGTACAGAGAGTGTACATCTGCACCTGCCACAGAACGCAGGGGTCCTGCTCTCATTTAAGTGAGCAAGTGCATGCTAATATTGTTTTTCACTATTTTACAAAGAAGTAGCGCCGGAATTCCGCCCATCGCGGAATAGAGGGGAGTTTTTACATAACTCCGTGGAATTCTGCGGAATAGAACTACGCGACTTCCCCCCACCCCTAAGCTATTCTAATTTAAAATGAAAGTTAGAATATTTCTTCAAAAAAATGATTTCTGATAAAAGATATGTAAGATACAAATATCACATATAAACATTAGTATATTAACAGTATTTATATTTCACAAAAATGATAACAAAATACATTTTAATCTTAAATTGTAAATTATAATTACTAATAAAATCAGTCTTTAATAAAAATATATCAAAAAGTAATTTATATTTAAGAAAAAATCACAACATAAAAAATTAATTAATTGATATTTTTAAAATACTAATAAAAAGTAAATAATTTGAAAAACAAAACACAATAGAATATGAAAGAAATTATATATTTTAAAAATTATTCAATTCTAAATTAAATCTGCTCAAAATATCTACTAAAAACAAGATAAATTGACATGTAGTAAGGGAATTCCAATATAAATAGAAAACAATTCAAATACACCAGTCCTACAAACATTGGGGAAAATGCATACGCTATCCATTTTAACAAACACCAACCCAACTACATACATTATGAGGGTTAGACTAACTATTCTAACTCCAGTCTAACCAACATTGAGGAAAGTTGACACATTGTTCGATCGTATTTATTAATCCAACTCCGTTCTAACAAACTTTGTGTAAAGTGCATACATGAAGGATTCAAAATTACTAATTGGACTCGACTCTAGTAAACAATGGGAAGGTTCATCCAAGGAGGAAGGGAATTTGTTATTCTAACTCCAGGTTAACATACCCTGGAGAAAGTACATACATTGAGGTGGCCAGGTTTGCTATTCTAACTACAGCCTATTAAATATTGGGAAACATGAATATATTGGGCAGTCAGATACAATGCACCCAAATATAAATAAACATATTAACAATTAACTCATAAATGTAAACATTTTTTTTTAAACAAATTTTATTAAGCACCGCATAGTGATTTCAAGTTGTCATAACAAATCTAGGGGCATATTAGCAAGACCCACCTTAAAATTATCGCCGTTTTAGCGGCAGGAAACTGCCGCTAAAACGGCGATAATGGGCTTGCTAATATGCGTTATAGAATTCCAATAGAAGCCCAGGTTAGATGTGCAGGACATCTAACCTGGGCTTCTATTGAATTCCATAACGCATATTAGCAAGCCCATTATCGCTGGTTTAGCGGCAGTTTCCTGCCGCTAAAACGGCAATAATTTTAACGTGGGTCTTGCTAATATGCCCCCTAGT
>CAWUFW010030240.1:0-17603 GCA_963921515.1 Calotriton arnoldi
GATGCCTACCACTACTACCACCCTTAGCCAGGGGGGCAGGATGCCTACCACTACTACCACCCCAACCCAGGGGGGCTGGATGCCTACCACTACTACCACCCTTAGCCAGGGGGGCTGGATGCCTACCACTACTACCACCCTTAGCCAGGGGGCAGGATGCCTACCACTACTACCACCCTTAGCCAGGGGGGCTGGATGCCTACCACTACTACCACCCTCACCCAGGGGGGCAGGATGCCTACCACTACTACCACCCTTAGCCAGGGGGGCAGGATGCCTACCACTACTACCACCCTTAGCCAGGGGGGCTGGATGCCTACCACTACTACCACCCTCAGCCAGGGGGCAGGATGCCTACCACTACTACCACCCTTAGCCAGGGGGGCAGGATGCCTACCACTACTACCACCCTCAGCCCAGGGGGGCAGGATGCCTACCACTACTACCACCCTTAGCCAGGGGGGCAGGATGCCTACCACTACTACCACCCTTAGCCAGGGGGGCAGGATGCCTACCACTACTACCACCCTTAGCCAGGGGGGCAGGATGCCTACCACTACTACCACCCTTAGCCAGGGGGCAGGATGCCTACCACTACTACCACCCTTAGCCAGGGTGGCAGGATGCCTACCACTACTACCACCCTTAGCCAGGGGGGCAGGATGCCTACCACTACTACCACCCTTAGCCAGGGGGGCAGGATGCCTACCACTACTACCACCCTTAGCCAGGGGGGCAGGATGCCTACCACTACTACCACCCTTAGCCAGGGGGCAGGATGCCTACCACTACTACCACCCTCACCCAGGGGGGCTGGATGCCTACCACTACTACCACCCTTAGCCAGGGGGGCAGGATGCCTACCACTACTACCACCCTCACCCAGGGGTGGCAGGATGCCTACCACTACTACCACCCTTAGCCAGGGTGGCAGGATGCCTACCACTACTACCACCCTTAGCCAGGGGGGCAGGATGCCTACCACTACTACCACCCTTAGCCAGGGGGCAGGATGCCTACCACTACTACCACCCTTAGCCAGGGGGGCAGGATGCCCACCACTACTACCACCCTTAGCCAGGGGGGGCTGGATGCCTACCACTACTACCACCCTCACCCAGGGGGGCAGGATGCCCACCACTACTACCACCCTCACCCAGGGGGGGCAGGATGCCTACCACTACTACCACCCTTAGCCAGGGTGGCAGGATGCCTACCACTACTACCACCCTTAGCCAGGGGGCAGGATGCCTACCACTACTACCACCCTTAGCCAGGGGGGCAGGATGCCCACCACTACTACCACCCTTAGCCAGGGGGGCTGGATGCCTACCACTACTACCACCCTTAGCCAGGGGGGCTGGATGCCTACCACTACTACCACCCCCACTCATAGGATGGACAATGCATGACACAACAAGCACACCACAACCTAGGGAATGCAAGATTAAGACATCCCCCCACCACCATGACAAGCGTGTGTAGGCTGTGTCAAATGCCTACAACACCGAACATGACTTTCAACATACAATGTGACCCCCTAGCACATGTGCCACACATATATGTGTGTGGCACCCACAATGCAAGCAGCCCATGACCATTGTGGCAATGGGGCCTAAACCCCCATCATCACAGTGACCAAAAGGTAAGTGTGGGGTCCATAGCTGAAGCACATTTTGACCATTGTGGCAATGGGGTCCAAACCCCCATCATCACAGTGACCAAAAGGCAAGTGTGGGGTCCATAGCTGAAGCACATTTTGACCATTGTGGCAATGGGGTCCAAACCCCCATCATCACAGTGACCAAAAGGCAAGTGTGGGGTCCATAGCTGAAGCACATTTTGACCATTGTGGCAATGGGGTCTACACCCTCATCATCACAGTGACCAAAAGGTAATTGTTGACAAAGAAAGAGCTGCAACTGCCAAACTGCATGGATCATTCCTGCTCACAGAACCAAAAACTCATCTGTGGCAAAGTAGTGTATGTGTCCCATTGCAACATAAATTGGGGGAGCCAAATACTGCAGTGCAAATGAAACATTCCTTTGGCCATGTGCAGACAAACAACACCCATGGGGGCTGAGACCGTCAACAGTCATCAATGACACAATGACAGAAGTGACCATCAGAATGCAGAACCACATATTTGCACCAATGGGCACACAAATGCAGATACCCTGTGGAGACAGCAGATGTGAGGTGAACAGATACCATACCATGGCAGCAATGGGACACACAAACCATGATCACTGTGCTGACCGATGACCTAGGAGTCCCAGGGACAGCAGGGGAAACACACCAAACAACATACAGCCAATGGCACACCCAAGATATGCCAATGCAGTGGTGCAGATGCACAAACACAAACAGGCAGACCAACACTGTCATCATACACAGCAGGTGAGGGGTGGGGGTGCCAGTGTCCCCAGGCAACCACACAACACATGAGGAGAGCTGAATACCAATCATACAGATGTGCATACACTGCCACACTAAGGTAACTCATGGATCCAAATCCCCTATGTGGGCAAGCAGGCATTGTCAGGTGAGAGGGAGCACAAAACACACATGTCACACAGGCACGTAGGAACAACAACTGACACAGCAAGTCACAGACACACCACAGCACCACCCCCAGGGCCCCCACAATGTGGTGACCCTGGGCTGAATAAAAATACCACTGTGATGACAAAGCTAAATGTCGTTCACACTATGAACCACAGTCAGGTGTCCTGAGCAACAAACTACCATCACACCTACACAAGCACAAATCAATCAGCATGGCCAGTAAGCCAAGGCCAACATGGAGGCAGGGGCCTAGCCGGGCAACAACTCTCATCTGCACACACTCAACACCACACCCCTCGACCTCCAACAATGTGCAGCAGTGAAGTACACATGCACTGGTGACATTGCACATGCACCCATGACTATTCCAGGGTGGTGGGTGGGAACCAAGGTGTAGAAACACATCACACATGGACACTCAACAAGACTCCTGAATGTCTGACACACTGCACACTACGCTGTACATGGACATGACGGCAATACCACACCGACCAATGGGATCCCAGCCACAGTCACACACCAATGAAGAAGCCAAGGTCACCCACAACGAACACACATAGACAACTTCCAACATTGCAGCTCTGACCCTGAGGAGTGGCAGCAGTCACACACACAACATGTCACAATCACTGAAAGATAACACAAACTGGAAATCACATGACAGGGGCAAACAACAAGTGCCAAGGGGAAACCTGACTGTGACCCATCTGCGTCTGCACACAAACTCAGCCCTGACAGCAAACACACCTATGGGTGACACCCTGATGACCAGTAATGTGCCATGCACCCACATCACAGAGAACACAGGGAGAAGACTTTGGGGGAACATAGCTCAAGTCAGCAAGCATCACAAACAGGTACAACACTAGGGATCACAGCATGCGCAGATGAATGGAAGTGAACACACAGACATGCACATACAACACACACCTTGGGTGCAGGCAATGTCACACGTGTACACACTGCCATGAGGGGACTCCACTCCTGTGTGAGGAAAGCTGTGCCATATGTTGCCTCAGTAGGGCCCCATCATGTCAGCTGAGCACTTGGTCACACAATCAACAATTAGCACCAAATGAGGGCTCCCATCACATCAGCCTGGTCATGGATGTGCCAACGGAATCATCAGCACAGATCCAACACACTTGTATAGCAATGTTGCACTGACTACACGGATGAGTCCCTCCCCATTGATGCCCAAACCTGCATGTCCACTGGAGATGGCAACACGGTCAGGGAAGTAGACAAATGCAACGATGGCAGGCACAACAGATGTGCAGGGGTGGAAGCCACAGATATGAAATTGCCAATGTAAGTAGGAAACCCATTGCCAAATACTGAACACATGACACCCTCAGATGCTGCTATTGATGACATGGATACACCACATGATAGGACACATTCCCCCTGGACCACATGGGTTCCTGCACAGTAACACTTCATAATCATGAGACCAGATATCACCATCACTGCAGCAAGGGCATGGTTAGCTGCACCAACAACATGTACATCTGAAGCATGAGCACTAGAGAAAAGAAAGTTGCTTTATTCAGCATATGTGTTGAGGCCAAACGAAGTCCTGAAAAAGAGCAAAGGCCAATGGCCAGTCCATTGTCAAAGTTCAAACAGGGTGACACTGGCAGATGTCACCCTACGCATGCCTGCACAATACCAGGGACAATCCACTAGGAGGGGCAACCGGGGGGCAGGCCAGGCACCGCAGGGACAGGATCAGGGCTCACCAGGGGGAGTCAGGGAAGGGGTGGTGGGTGCAGGAGAGCCACTGACAACTGCAGTGGAGGTGTCTGACATGGTGTGTGCCGGCACAACTGGGGGGCATGACACAGATGTCGTGGGTGCCGGCACAACTGCAGTGGACCCTGCAGATGGGGTGGACAGGTCCGCCACTGCAGTGCCCAAGTCAGACAGGGCGGTAGTGGACTCCACTGCAGTGCCTACCTCCAGGGGAGGAGAATGGGGAACAGGCAAGGTGGGTTGGACAGAGGGGGGACACCCTCACCACATCAGTGGCACAGACAAGCGCAGCGGGGGTGTGGTGCTGGGAGAGCAAGTGGCAGGGGGAGAAGGCCGGAGCATCTTGGGGATGGTATATCTGTGGGTGGGGGAACCTGGGGCAGGGTGTGGTGGGGGCACCTGTGCAGTGGGGGCCTGAGGGATGGAGGACGGAGACCTTGTGCCTGAGCTGCAGGGTGGTGGCGGGGTCTTGCTCTTAGCACTCCGGGGGACTTGCGGGTGGGGGCCTCAGTCCGTCTGCGCCTGGGGGAGGGTGTCCGGGGGCGAGGGGCACTCTGCTCCGTGTGGGTGGGCTTCCTCTTCCCCCGGGATGCTGGAGCAGCTTCATCGGTGGGGAAGAGGCCGAGGTCACAGAGGAAGAGCTGCTGTGACTTTGGGGTTGCAGGTGAGGCAAGGGAGGGTGCTTTGGAGGGAGAGGGAACTGAGGACTGCGCAGTGCATGTGGATGCGTGTGTGTGTTCCAGGGCCCCATCCCCTGTGAGTCTGGCTTCAGTCCCCTGAATGTGCGTGCGTGTGCGTTTTGTCATTGGCGTGTGTGTCAGTGTGCTGGATGTGTGTGTGCTGGTGTGTGCCTGTGCCAGTGTGTGTGTGCCTGGGATGGGTAAGGTGCTGGGGAGTGTGGATGGAGCAGAGGCAGGAGGGGTGAGGGACCGTTTGAGGAGGGACACTGCTGCCGTCAGGGAGGAGTCCATGGACCTATTGCCCCTCTGTAGGTCAGACATGCCCGATGAGATGCCCTCCATGAACGACACCAGCTGAGTCAACAGCGCGGTGTGCGCATGGAGGACACTCAGCATGGCTGTCTGCCCTACATGGAGCTGGCGAAGGAGGTACACAGACTCCTCACTCAGGGCAGCAGGGGACACAGGGGCAGGGGGTGCGGTGCCTGGCCCAAAGGAGACACGCTCCCGGACATGGGAGCCTCCACGGACCTGGGGAATGGGAGCCGATGGGAGGGCGGTGGTGGTGCTGGTGGTGGCGGGGACAGCAACACTAGCTGGGGTGTGGTGGCTGCTGACACCCGCCTCCACAAGGGAGTCATCCTCCGAGTTGCTCTGGTCCTCAGCTGAGGTGGATGCTGCTGAGGACTCCTCGGTGTGGCTCCCTCGCCCTCCGTGCCACTGGGTCCCTCCGACCACTCCTCGGCTGCTGACCCAGTCTGGCTCTCCGGCTCCTCCTGGTCCGTGGAGCTGTCCCCTTCCGTGGCCGTGGATGTATCTGCAAACAATGGGGAAACAGACAGACATCAGTCACCTGCACCAAACGCACACACCACTGTGAGCACAGCACATTACAGAGCAAGCCCTGGCATCATTAGTTGTACATTGCTAAAAGTGCCCTAATTGAACAGGAGAAGTCAATTGTCAGTCTGATGCCAAGCATGGCACTCACATCCCACATGGCCTTGCACCCATCTGTCTGGTGTCTGTTGGATTGCAACACCCCAGTGTTGACACATGCACCAAGTACACAGTAGTTGGACAGTGCAGAGGACACGGTGTGGACACATCACAGCTCTTGCCACTGAGTCAGTACAGGTTTACGGATGTAAGGGATGCCCAGAGTCAAATAGGAAATGCATGTGATGCATTCCAGCGACAGACACCATGATGCACCCATGTCCTGATAGCCAGCGCCACTATGGTGTGCATGTAGCACATGTCACTCCCCTGCAGGATCACCAATCAGTAGACACATGCCATGGCGGAGGCATGACTGCAAAGTCATACATCACTGTCTCAGTGATGTATGACTTTGCAGCCAGACAACAACACTCTGCACTGTGTCACAATAGTAGGTCATGGGGAATGCAAGTCCTGGAGCTGCACAAGTGCACATGTACATCCCCCCACAACACATCCTCTTAACCCTCATCTGTCCAGGTCATACCTATTGGACATATGGGAGACCTGTGACACTACCCTCTGAACCTGAGCCCCTCACACTCTGCTGTGCATGGGGAACAGCTGCCTGAACTTCACATTTACATGCCCCAGTCTGCATGGGCAGCTGATCAGACACCTATGTGTCACACAAGTATCGTCTCCTATGGTCACATCTCCAGTGGCATGCTGAGCCCCTACCAAGAAACTCCACAGCAGTCCTGGCGACTAATCCACAGCACACTGACACAGAGGCAGACACCTGAGGGGTCAAAACACTGTGCACAATGTGTCCTCTGATACACGGGAGTGGGAGTACAGAGTGTATTGTATGGCCTGGAGTAGGCATGACTGTCCAGCCCCACATGAATGAGGGATGAGCCCTGGACTGTAGGCAGCTGGCTAAGTATGTGTGACACACGTCATATACATACTCCTGGGGCCCAAACATTGTTCCCACCCGCAGCATGGGTGTGTGCCAGGTACCCCAGCCACATGTGGTGGATCAGCTCAGCAATTGGACCACAGATCAAAGTAACACGCTGAATACATGTCAGAATACAGGCATTGTGTAAGCAATGGACCCACCCATGATGCCCACCACAGAGTCAGGGAAACAGATGCTGTCTCCCACCTTGAGTCAAGCAAACTGCAAGGACACAGTCCTAAGTGACAGAATTCCCTGCATGTAAGGGCCACACCTGGGTATCAGATGAGGAGTGGGCAGTGCACAATAGAGGGACATGGCTCCTGGACAACATGACTGCTGTACTGTGGCAGTTCAACCTGGCCCGAGGAGGGCACATAACATGTTAGACAGAGTACACAGTGCAGTCTTTGACTCACCCCTCCTTGCTGCTCTCTGGCCTTCAGCTGCCCATCCAGGTCTGGAAAGACCACCGCCAGGATCCTGAGCATGTGGGGGTCAGGGTCCGTGTTCCGCCCTCCTGCGAGGAGGCGACAGCTTCAGCTGGACCCGTGCAATCCTCCGGGTCCAGCCCCGAAGGTCCTGCCACCTCTTTTGGCAGTTGCGGATCCGGCGCTTGTAGACCCCCACGGACCGGACAGCCCGGACGATGTCCTTCCATATCTCATGCTTCCGATGGGCAGAAGCCTGTCAGGATGACAAAGTGATAAGGCCATTACTACACATGCAACATATCCGTGCATGACACAGTTGCATATACATGTCGCAATCACAGGGGCACATGGTGTACCCAGGCAGTGCACGGCTGCCCATGGACAGTTTTCCAGAAGTCACTACATGGTATCATAGCATGGGGAGTAAAACCCTGTTCAGAAGCACTGTCACTGCACCATACCTGTCCAGTGCAAGTCACTACACACTATGGGGGTGACAACTACTCAGTGAGCCTGCTAGCCAGTGGTGTGCTGACTCTCAGCCTTGCTAGTCAGACAAAATGCACATTCAGAAAGGCAGTGCACAGAACACTCACCTGCTCCCCTGGTGTCCCATACAGCTTGCTGTACTGTGGAAGTAGGCTGTCCAGCAGGGCCTGGTTCTCTTCAAGGCTGAAGGCTGGGGCTCTCTCCACAGTACGTGCCATTGCAGGGTCCAGAGGGGCAGAGACAGCAGCAGTGCAGTGGCAGATGTCGTCCTGGAGCATGTAGTGCAGGCAAGTGGGCTCTCAGGGGAACATGCAGCAATATATATGTGCTGGAGAGGCAGATACTGTCCCTTGTGTCCAAAGTGATAGGTCCAAGTCGTTTGCATCTTCTGAATCTGGCCAATCCATGGAATAGCAGCACCAAAACACGCCCACAGCATCCTTCAAAATTTCAACTTCATGACATACATGATTTTGCAACATTGTTGTGGGTGACCAACTGATTTTCCAGCAACCGACTCGTTCGAATATTCGAAAACGCGTCCGTTGCCAGGCAAGCCCATTGTCAATGGGTGCGCACCGATCGGTCCATTGAGGTACAACGCGCACAGGGGTACAACGCGTACCCGCACACATTGAATGCAATGGGCCGGCCGGAGGCACCGATCGGTCCATTGCAGTACAACGCGCACAGGGGTACAACGCGTACCCGCACACATTGAAAGCAATGGGCCGGCCGGAGGCACCGATCGGTCCATTGCAGTACAACGCGCACAGGGGTACAACGCGTACCCGCACACATTGAATGCAATGGGCCGGCCGGAGGCACCGATCGGTCCATTGCAGTACAACGCGCACAGGGGTACAACGCGCACCCGCACACATTGAATGCAATGGGCCGGCCGGAGGCACCGATCGGTCCATTGCAGTACAACGCGCACAGGGGTACAACGCGTACCCGCACACATTGAATGCAATGGGCCGGCCGGAGGCACCGATCGGTCCATTGCAGTACAACGCGCACAGGGGTACAACGCGTACCCGCACACATTGAAAGCAATGGGCCGGCCGGAGGCACCGATCGGTCCATTGCAGTACAACGCGCACAGGGGTACAACGCGTACCCGCACACATTGAATGCAATGGGCCGGCCGGAGGCACCGATCGGTCCATTGCAGTACAACGCGCACAGGGGTACAACGCGTACCCGCACACATTGAATGCAATGGGCCGGCCGGAGGCACCGATCGGTCCATTGCAGTACAACGCGCACAGGGGTACAACGCGTACCCGCACACATTGAATGCAATGGGCCGGCCGGAGGCACCGATCGGTCCATTGCAGTACAACGCGCACAGGGGTACAACGCGTACCCGCACACATTGAAAGCAATGGGCCGGCCGGAGGCACCGATCGGTCCATTGCTGTTCAACGCATCACTGTACATGTGACTGGCATATGTCAGCATGCCTGTCTCAGATGGACATATGCCAGCCACAGATAGCTCCCAGGGAGTGAGGGGCACACCTACATCACGACAGCCTGTCCAAACCTTATCATAAGGCATGTAAGGCTGCATTTCCTATTGTGTGTATGTTGGTGTACATGTTGTCCTGTGGGTGTCACCTGTGGGCAGCCACCCCCAGGCTGTGCACGTGTTAATGGGGACAGGATCCTGGGTGTTACGTGTACGTGACCACTGTGATGTGCAACTGTTCATATCTGTGCATGTGCCATGGTCACATTTCACAGTGGTGTTTGTGTATGTCATGTCACATACCCCGTGAGTCCCATGTGGGACGGTATGTTTGAGCCAGGGTGTCCCAGTGGCACAATAGTGATGGCCCTCCACAGTCTTTGTGCATGTAGTGTTTACAATGTCTCTGATTTCATGTGCACAATGGGAGACAGTCTCCACATCCACGTTGTGTGTGCATGGACTCTGATGTTGTGCGTGTGTGTCACAGACGTCCATGGCTCTCCTGCCATGGCAAGTGTGGCCACTACCTGTGGGGGTCATGTTTGTTTTGTTGTGGTGTACACATGATACTCCAGGTGATGCCAGTGTCCATGTGGCATTACAGGGTCCCTGGGAATGTGCCTGTCGTTGAGCTGTGGTGCCTGGGGCACATCTGTCCTCACATGTCACTGGGGGGTGACTGTGACACAGCATCATGATATCCAATGGGCCAACCTGGGACAAATTGATGCCACCTGTAGGACCGTGTTGACAGATGTTGGCCATGTATGTACCATACATGTCGTTCCGGTACTGCACACTTCATGTAGTTGTGCCTCATGATGATGTATGTTGGGATCTTGAGTGTGTTCAATGCCGCATATGTGGGGTGACTGACGATCTTGCTTACTTCTCCTCTGCACTGCAGGGCTCCTGCTGTCCATCGGCCATTCCCAGACCTGGCAACGATGGTGGAACGGGACAGCATCCGACGGTACCGCTTCACCAGGCAGCTGATTGAGGATTTGGCAGTGCAGTTGTCCCCACATTTGCAGCCTGGCCGGCCGTATCCTACAGCGCTGACCCCCAAGGTGAAGGTGATGGCAGCCCTACACTTCTTTGCCACCGGTACCTTCCAACATACTGTGGCGTCTGCTGGTGGGATGTCACAGACCATGTTCAGCCGTGTGCTCCGCGATTTCTTGGCGGCAATGTTGCTCTTCCTGAACCGGTACATCTATTTCCCTAGACTGCGACGACTCACTGACGTGAAGAGTGACTTTTATGCCCTGGGGAGGATGCCGCATGTCATTGGCTCCATTGATGGGACACATGTGGCTTTGGTACCACCACAGGCCCAGGAGCAGGCCTACAGGAACCGCAAGCACTACCACTCGGTCAATGCACTGGTGGTGTGTCTTGCAGACATGACCATCACACACGTGTGTGCCCGTTTCCCTGGTTCAGCACACGATGCCTTTGTGATGAGGAGTAGTCGCATCCCCAGGTTGATGGCACAGATGCAGAACCAGCGTGCCTGGCTTGTCGGTGTGTACTGACTTTGTGCCATTGTGTGTGATCTGATCTGTAGTATTCCGCCCACTTTTCCAAGTCAGCTGATGTGCACTTGTCTGTCCGTAGGTGACTCGGGATACCCCAACATGCCGTGGTTGCTGACACCCCTCAGGAACCCTGTGACACCTGCCCAGATGCGCTACAATGAGGCACATGGTCGGACCAGGAGAGTGATTGAGCGGACCTTTGGTCTCCTGAAGAGCCGCTTCCGCTGCCTGGACAAGACCGGAGGGTCCCTCCCATATGCCCCTGCGAAAGTGTGCAAGATTATCATCGTCTGCTGCATGCTCCACAACCTGGCAGTGCGGAAGGAGTTGCCTCTCATCCAGGATGACGATGACCAACATCCGCCACCTGTGGAGGATCCTGGCCTGGACCACGATGCCAGTGACGATGATGATGATGATGGTGATGGTGATGTCCGCACACAGCTCATCACCAACTTCTTTAGCTGAATGTGAGTATCCTGAGGTGTCATGTGAATGATGTGAGTTGGCATGATGTGTGGGTGGTGCTCTGGTGCTGTTGGAGTGTGTCCATGGGCTACTTGACTGGATGTGTGTTGCGATGTGTGGTGACAGGTGGGCTGTACTCCCCAACAGTGTTGACATGCTAACTTGGTTCTGGGTGGGTATCTTGTAACATGTATTGTGCATGAGTTTTGCTGTTCTGTCCTGTACTCCATTGCTTTTGACTGTGTGTCATTTCTGTCCTTCACAGGGTACTTTCAGATTCGTTTGGTCAACTGTGTCCACCGACAACGTGATTGCACATCCAGGCTGGTAGCTGTTGTGTCCCTACAGGTGATGTGCGCCACACCCATGGACTTCCTTCTGTCTACAGTTGTTGACTGTGTGCCCGCTACCAGGTGGGGTTACCTTGCATCTGTAGTGGTTACGGCATGTTGCTACTGTGTAATAAACCTGTGCTTCACTTAGTGATGTGCGTTGTCTGTGGTCACACATTTGACTGCCATTTGCTTACTGCACCTGTGGGCTACTTGACTACAACTGGGAATGGGTGTGGTGTCTGTGCATTGCACCGTCTTCCCTGGCAACATCAGTGTAGGCAATGAGTCAGATGGCCTAGGTGTGTATGTGTTGTGTAGCCCTGGTGGTGTGTCTCCCTCATATGTGTCACGTTGCCTGTACTCACATGCCTGTGTTGTCCTTGCTGTTGCAGTTCGCATACACAGTGTAATTTTGTTGTTCATCATCCCCATAACAGTACCCACGTTGGAATCACGACAGAGGCAAGTATGGTGTATTATTGTGTTTATTGTGATACATCTGTGATAATAGTGCATAGGATGGATTGTGCTGTACATGAATCTTGCAATCCCAAGTTCCTAGATGAATAGAAAGTCCAGGTAGACAGGATCCCCAGTATCGGGGCCACAGTTGTCTGACACATTGTTCCAACTTGTACTCCCCATGCAATGTGTGGGAGTAGTGTTGCCATCAACAGGGTGAACAGTCTGTGCACAAAGGCGAAAATCCAGAACAGGTTCAGGCTTCCTGGGAGTTGCGCTTGGCCATCAGCCTCTCACTTTCCCCTCCTCGGACGACCCCTCTTCTTGGGGGGGGCCCTCAAGTGCAGGCTGCTGCGGTGCAGGGGACTCTCCGCCAGAGTCCTCCTCCCTCCCTGTGGCAGTTGCAGTTTGTTCGGTACCAGATGTTGTTGGCACACAGGGAGGTGTGGACTGGTTGCTGTTCATCTGGCGGAGGCATTGTAAAATGTCCCTGTGCACCGCCGTCATCTCATGTAGTACATCCCACTTGGACTCCACGCGGGTCATGTGGGAGTCCACACGTGACATGTGGGAGTCCACACGTGACATGTGTGACTCCACATGGGACATGTGGGAGTCCAAGCGGGCATGATGGGCAGCCTGCTGCTGTTTGATGTCTCTGAGGAGCCCCACTACCTGGCTGAGCTCTCCGGTGCTGGACTGGTACGCATCAGCTATGCGTACCAGTTGTGGGTCTTCATGCACACCAGCAACGTCTGCAAGCAGCGACCTCTGTCTCCCACCCCTCCCACCACCCCTGCTGACATGTGCAGTGTGTGCAGTTGCACGCACAGATAACCCTGGTCCACCTTGGGGGTTGGTGGTGGTGGTGGTGTCCATGGCCCCAGGTTGGTCCAGGGTCACTGCGCTGGTGTTGTTCCTTATTCTGTCCATGTCGGCAGGGATGGTATTCGTGGTGACAGTCGTTGGAGGGGTGGGTGCAGGGGGTGCAGCTGGTGGACCTGCTGGTGCTGCAGCTGGTGGTCCTGCTGGTGCAGCATGTTGACTTGCACCGGATGTGCCAGGTTGTTCTTCATCGTCCGAGGAGGACAGAGGCTGTACGACGCCAGTGAGCTCGGCATCCTCTTGAGCCTGGGACTGGGACTCCTCAGCGTCTGCTGCTGTGTCCCTATCATCACCTGTTTTTGGGAGACACAAACAATGTATGTCATGTTTCTGCAGGCATCAGTGGTTGACACACCTGACAGTTGTGACTGTGCCTCGGGGTGCGGGCCTGTACATTGTATTGTCCTAAGTCGTCACAGTCAGGGGTTGATATTGGTGTGGCACATTGTCCTGCATTATTTGGGCATTTCTATGTATTCTCTGGGGTGTGAACATGGTCTGCATTGATTGTGTTTGGTTGACAGCCAGACCTCCTTCCCACCCACCCACCCACCCAGTCAGTTATCCCACCATGGAACGTGCTTGCATTGCAGGGAGTGTAAGTTGTCTCTCAGGATGTCAGTCAGAGGTGTCCTGCTGTTTGTTGGTGCACAGTTGGCAGCAGGGCCTTGTGCTCCCCGCAGCAGTAGCCAGTGTCAGCCATCTTGTGAGTCCTTCTCCACTCCCTGTGATGTGAGCATGGTTCAGGGTGGTGTTGATGGGCCAGTTGTGAGGCTGAGCAATGTCTGTGACTACGACTCCCATCATGCTATTGCCTCCACCCCCTTCCCAGCATGCCCATGCTTCCTTCCTTTTGACTCTGCTTCCCTGTGGGGTGGGCTGGCTGTGCTGACAGGATGGCTGGGAGTGTTGTCCTGGCAGTTGTTTGGCTAAGAGTCCCAAGAGTGTCCCTGTGCTTCACACAACATAACCCAGGGTGGTGGTGCTTTGTGGGATCTTGTGTTAGGATGGAGGGCATTGCATTCTACCAGGTGGGTACTGTGGAGTTTGTGTTGGGGGGGGTGTGAGGGGAGGTGCTGGTGACTATGGTCAGTGCTGCAAGTCCCCCTTCCCACCCAGCCAGCCGGATATCCCACCATGGAACGTGCTTGCATTGCAGGGAGTGTAAGTTGTCTCTCAGGATGTCAGTCAGTGGTGTCCTGCTGTTTGTTGGTGCACAGTTGGCAGCAGGGCCTTGTGCTCCCCACAGCAGTAGCCAGTGTCAGCCATCTTGTGAGTCCTTCTCCACTCCCTGTGATGTGAGCATGGTTCAGGGTGGTGTTGATGGGCCAGTTGTGAGGCTGAGCAATGTCTGTGACTACGACTCCCATCATGCTATTGCCTCCACCCCCTTCCCAGCATGCCCATGCTTCCTTCCTTTTGACTCTGCTTCCCTGTGGGGTGGGCTGGCTGTGCTGACAGGATGGCTGGGAGTGTTGTCCTGGCAGTTGTTTGGCTAAGAGTCCCAAGAGTGTCCCTGTGCTTCACACAACATAACCCAGGGTGGTGGTGCTTTGTGGGATCTTGTGTTAGGATGGAGGGCATTGCATTCTACCAGGTGGGTACTGTGGAGTTTGTGTTGGGGGGGGTGTGAGGGGAGGTGCTGGTGACTATGGTCAGTGCTGCAAGTCCCCCTTCCCACCCAGCCAGCCGGATATCCCACCATGGAACGTGCTTGCATTGCAGGGAGTGGAAGTTGTCTCTCAGGATGTCAGTCAGTGGTGTCCTGCTGTTGGTTGATGTGCAGTTCCCAGCATGCCCTTGTGCTCCCCACGACACAGCAACAGTGTCAGACATCTTTGATGGGCCTTTCTACTCTCTGTGGGATGTGCATGCGTGAGTGTGAGCTTGCTGGGCCATGTGGTGGGGGATGTAGAGCTGTGACTACGACTCCCATCATGCTATTGCCTCCACCCCCTTCCCAGCATGCCCATGCTTCCTTCCTTTTGACTCTGCTTCCCTGTGGGGTGGGCTGGCTGTGCTGACAGGATGGCTGGGAGTGTTGTCCTGGCAGTTGTTTGGCTAAGAGTCCCAAGAGTGTCCCTGTGCTTCACACAACATAACCCAGGGTGGTGGTGCTTTGTGGGATCTTGTGTTAGGATGGAGGGCATTGCATTCTACCAGGTGGGTACTGTGGAGTTTGTGTTGGGGGGGGGGTGAGGGGAGGTGCTGGTGACTATGGTCAGTGCTGCAAGTCCCCCTTCCCACCCAGCCAGCCGGATATCCCACCATGGAACGTGCTTGCATTGCAGGGAGTGTAAGTTGTCTCTCAGGATGTCAGTCAGTGGTGTCCTGCTGTTTGTTGGTGCACAGTTGGCAGCAGGGCCTTGTGCTCCCCACAGCAGTAGCCAGTGTCAGCCATCTTGTGAGTCCTTCTCCACTCCCTGTGATGTGAGCATGGTTCAGGGTGGTGTTGATGGGCCAGTTGTGAGGCTGAGCAATGTCTGTGACTACGACTCCCATCATGCTATTGCCTCCACCCCCTTCCCAGCATGCCCATGCTTCCTTCCTTTTGACTCTGCTTCCCTGTGGGGTGGGCTGGCTGTGCTGACAGGATGGCTGGGAGTGTTGTCCTGGCAGTTGTTTGGCTAAGAGTCCCAAGAGTGTCCCTGTGCTTCACACAACATAACCCAGGGTGGTGGTGCTTTGTGGGATCTTGTGTTAGGATGGAGGGCATTGCATTCTACCAGGTGGGTACTGTGGAGTTTGTGTTGGGGGGGTGTGAGGGGAGGTGCTGGTGACTATGGTCAGTGCTGCAAGTCCCCCTTCCCACCCAGCCAGCCAGCCAGATATCCCACCATGGAACGTGCTTGCATTGCAGGGAGTGTAAGTTGTCTCTCAGGATGTCAGTCAGTGGTGTCCTGCTGTTTGTTGGTGCACAGTTGGCAGCAGAGCCTTGTGCTCCCCACAGCAGTAGCCAGTGTCAGCCATCTTGTGAGTCCTTCTCCACTCCCTGTGATGTGAGCATGGTTCAGGGTGGTGTTGATGGGACAGTTGTGGGGGGGCAATATGTGTGAGTGCGACTCCCATGATGCTATTGGCTACACTGACTTGGCCAGCATACACAGAATTCCTTCCTTTGAGTGGTCTTCACTGTGTGTTGGTGTTGTTGTGGTGGCTACATGTGTGGATGTGTGTGTTAGTTCTATTTGTGCCACTGCCTAGCTGTAGTTGTGGTTGTGTTTGTACATGTGTTGGCACAGTTGGATGTGACTTTTTTGATGGCATGTGTTGTGTTTATCTGACTGACATACACATTTTGGGATGATTCTGTTCTAGTTGCTGTGTAATTGCTATGAGTGCATGGTTTGACTCTCCCTTGACAGTGATGTGTGTGTTTTGTGGCAGTTTATTGTGTACATTTGTTGTGTACTCACCAGGCTCTGGGATGTCCTCTAGTCCATATACGCTCACTGGCGGAAGGATGGCCCGCACCTTCTCCTCCCAGGGCCTGAGGTATACTGGCTTGGCAGGAGGGCCACTGCCGGTGTATTGGCTCAGGTGGTAGTCTTTCTTGAGCAGCTCCCGGACCCTCCTGCGCACGTCATACCACCTGTTCTGGATGTCGGTCTTTGTGCGCCGACATGGTGATTGGGCGTTCACCCTGTTGATGATCCTCTCCCACATCTTGGTTTTCTGCGACATGGGGGTCTGTTGGACCAGAGTGCCAAACAGCTGTGGCTCCACCCTGAGGATCTCGTCTACCATGACTTCCAATTCACTATCTAGGAACTTGGGATTCTTCTTGGGGGGCATGGTGATGGGTGGTGATAGTGGGTGCTGTGTGTGTTGGTGTGCAGGTGAGGGTGTGTGGGTGTGTGTTGTGCTGGGTGTATGTGAGGTAGGTATTTGTTGGTGTGCTGCTGGTGTGTGGCTTGTGTGAGGGATGAGCTGTGGGTGTGTGGTTGCTTTCTCTTGGGTGCTGGCAGTGGAATGGCATTTGCAAAGGCTCATGGTAGTGATTTGTGTCCTTTATATAGGTGGAGTTGTTGGTGTGTCTTTGTTCTCTGTCCCCACCCCCCCAGTATTTATTGGCTTGGTAATTGCTTGTTTGGCCTTTTTTTGGTTGATTTTTCCTTTGTGCTGTTTGTGTATGTTGGAAACGTTCTTGTGACCGAGTCGGACCGTGCATTGGTCTCGTACGGTGTTTTCCGTTTCGTTCACGCTGTGTTTGTGCAGTTTTGTATGCTGCGTACGCGTCGGTCGCGGTGTATTGTGTTGCTTCGGCTCGGTTTTGTATGCGTGTCGGTCGTACGGCTTGTCCTCCGTCCGACTCGGTCGTGTTTTTCGCGCCTTGCATCGTACTTTGCAGGTTGGAGTTGGCGGGTACGATTCGGTCGGATTTGTTCCGGGTGCGTGTCGGTCGGTTGGATTCGCGTGTTTTTCCGGCCGGATTGCTATTTTCCGAGCGGGTCGGTCGGTCGGCTTGGTTTCCTGACGTGTCGGTCGGATTTATCGCGGCTTGCATCGTACTTGGCGTGTCGGGCGCCACTGGTACGTGTCGGTCGGTATTTTTTCCGGATCCGAGTCGGTCGGTGCTTTTTCCGGCCCGAATC
>CAWUFW010030241.1:0-17599 GCA_963921515.1 Calotriton arnoldi
TAGCTTAATGCTGTATCAGTGCAGTGTAGTGGTAGTATCTGCTGGCAGGTCTGCTGAATTTGCAAAGGATCATGGTAAGGAATTTGGCCCTTCATATAGGTGGAGTTGTGGGTGTGTCTTAATTTTTTTTTTTTTGCCTTTGACACTGCTTGTTTGGACTTTTTCTGTCTGTTTCTAGTGTATTTTGTTGAGCATGATGGAAACGTTCCGTTGACCACAACGGATGCTTTTTCATGACTCATTGTCAGTGAAATTGCTCTCCCACCCTCGCAGCTCCACCATTAAGTGAGGCCTGCCCCTGCACTCTCGAGTGTTGGTGATCGAGGCCCTCCTCCACCCGCAGGTTTCCTGCGCCTCATCCCTGGTGGTCCAGTGGACCTCTGTCTCCTTCCTCTAACTCTGCTCTTTCACTCGCTTTTCTACACTTTTTATCTTTCACCTTTCTGCACTTTTCTGCATCTCTGCTCTTTTGTGCATTATTTCTGCTCATTTTCCCTTCCTCTCGCTCTGCCCTTTCACTTGTTTTCACTTGTTTTTTCTACCCTCCTTTATCTTTCACCTTTCTGCACTTTTCTGCATCTCTGCTCTTTTGTGCCTTATTTCTGCTCATTTTCCCTTCCTCTCGCTCTGCCCTTTCACTAGTTTTCACTCGTTTTCTACCCTCTTTTATCTTTCACCTTTCTGCATCTCTGCTCTTTTGTGCCTTATTTCTGCCTATTTTCCCTTTTTTCTTTATCCCTTATTTCCTCCCTTTACCTTTCCCCGCCGCTGCTACCCCCGCGGCCCCTCCCCCAGCGCGACCGGCCCAATCCAGCTCCCTCCCCGCTCCCGCCTCCCAGCTGTCCAGCCCTCCTCGACCCCTACTTAATGGCGGCCACTGCGGGGACAGGCGAGCAAGACCACTGACTCATTGTCAGTGAAATTGCTCTCCCACCCTCGCAGCTCCACCATTAAGTGAGGCCTGCCCCTGCACTCTCGAGTGTTGGTGATCGAGGCCCTCCTCCACCCGCAGGTTTCCTGCGCCTCATCCCTGGTGGTCCAGTGGACCTCTGTCTCCTTCCTCTAACTCTGCTCTTTCACTCGTTTTTCTACCCTTTTTTATCTTTCACCTTTCTGCACTTTTCTGCATCTCTGCTCTTTTGTGCCTTATTTCTGCTCATTTTCCCTTCCTCTCGCTCTGCCCTTTCACTTGTTTTCACTCGCTTTTTCTACCCTCTTCTATCTTTCACCTTTCTGCACTTTTCTGCATCTCTGCTCTTTTGTGCCTTATTTCTGCTCATTTTCCCTTCCTCTCGCTCTGCCCTTTCACTAGTTTTCACTCGTTTTTCTACCCTCTTTTATCTTTCACCTTTCTGCATCTCTGCTCTTTTGTGCCTTATTTCTGCCTATTTTCCCTTTTTTCTTTATCCCTTATTTCCTCCCTTTACCTTTCCCCGCCGCTGCTGCCCCCGCGGTCCCTCCCCCCCAGCGCGACCGGCCCAATCCAGCTCCCCTCCCCGCTCACGCCTCCCAGCTGTCCAGCCCTCCCCGACCCCTACTTAATGGCGGCCACTGCGGGGACAGGCGAGCAAGACCACTGACTCATTGTCAGTGAAATTGCTATCCCACCCTCGCAGCTCCACCATTAAGTGAGGCCTGCCCCTGCACTCTCGAGTGTTGGTGATCGAGGCCCTCCTCCACCCGCAGGTTTCCCTGCGCCTCATCCCTGGTGGTCCAGTGGACCTCTGTCTCCTTCCTCTAACTCTGCTCTTTCACTCGTTTTTCTACCCTTTTTTATCTTTCACCTTTCTGCACTTTTCTGCATCTCTGCTCTTTTGTGCCTTATTTCTGCTCATTTTCCCTTCCTCTCGCTCTGCCCTTTCACTTGTTTTCACTCGTTTTTTCTACCCTCTTTTATCTTTCACCTTTCTGCACTTTTCTGCATCTCTGCTCTTTTGTGCCTTATTTCTGCTCATTTTCCCTTCCTCTCGCTCTGCCCTTTCACTAGTTTTCACTCGTTTTTCTACCCTCTTTTATCTTTCACCTTTCTGCATCTCTGCTCTTTTGTGCCTTATTTCTGCCTATTTTCCCTTTTTTCTTTATCCCTTATTTCCTCCCTTTACCTTTCCCCGCCGCTGCTGCCCCCGCGGCCACTCCCCCCAGCGCGACCGGCCCAATCCAGCTCCCCTCCCCGCTCCCGCCTCCCAGCTGTCCAGCCCTCCCGACCCCTACTTAATGGCGGCCACTGCGGGGACAGGCGAGCAAGACCACTGACTCATTGTCAGTGAAATTGCTCTCCCACCCTCGCAGCTCCACCATTAAGTGAGGCCTGCCCCTGCACTCTCGAGTGTTGGTGATCGAGGCCCTCCTCCACCCGCAGGTTTCCTGCGCCTCATCCCTGGTGGTCCAGTGGACCTCTGTCTCCTTCCTCTAACTCTGCTCTTTCACTCGCTTTTTCTACCCTTTTTATCTTTCACCTTTCTGCACTTTTCTGCATCTCTGCTCTTTTGTGCCTTATTTCTGCTCAATTTCCCTTCCTCTCGCTCTGCCCTTTCACTTGTTTTCACTCGCTTTTTCTACCCTCTTCTATCTTTCACCTTTCTGCACTTTTCTGCATTTCTGCTCTTTTGTGCCTTATTTCTGCTCATTTTCCCTTCCTCTCGCTCTGCCCTTTCACTAGTTTTCACTCGTTTTTCTACCCTCTTTTATCTTTCACCTTTCTGCATCTCTGCTCTTTTGTGCCTTATTTCTGCCTATTTTCCCTTTTTTCTTTATCCCTTATTTCATCCCTTTACCTTTCCCCGCCGCTGCTGCCCCCGCGGCCCCTCCCCCCAGCGCAACCGGCCCAATACAGCTCCCCTCCCCGCTCCCGCCTCCCAGCTGTCCAGCCCTCCCCGACCCCTACTTAATGGCGGCCACTGCGGGTACAGGCGAGCAAGACCACTGACTCATTGTCAGTGAAATTGCTCTCCCACCCTCGCAGCTCCACCATTAAGTGAGGCCTGCCCCTGCACTCTCGAGTGTTGGTGATCGAGGCCCTCCTCCACCCGCAGGTTTCCCTGTGCCTCATCCCTGGTGGTCCAGTGAACCTCTGTCTCCTTCCTCTAACTCTGCTCTTTCACTCGTTTTTCTACCCTTTTTTATCTTTCACCTTTCTGCACTTTTCTGCATCTCTGCTCTTTTGTGCTTTATTTCTGCTCATTTTCCCTTCCTCTCGCTCTGCCCTTTCACTTGTTTTCACTCGCTTTTTCTACCCTCTTTTATCTTTCACCTTTCTGCACTTTTCTGCATCTCTGCTCTTTTGTGCCTTATTTCTGCTCATTTTCCCTTCCTCTCGCTCTGCCCTTTCACTAGTTTTCACTCGTTTTTCTACCCTCTTTTATCTTTCACCTTTCTGCATCTCTGCTCTTTTGTGCCTTATTTCTGCCTATTTTCTCCTTTTTCTTTATCCCTTATTTCCTCCCTTTACCTTTCCCCGCCGCTGCTGCCCCCGCGGCCCCGCCCCCCAGCGCGACCGGCCCAATCCAGCTCCCTTCCCCGCTTCCGCCTCCCAGCTGTCCAGCCCTCCCCGACCCCTACTTAATGGCGGCCACTGCGGGGACATGCGAGCAAGACCACTGACTCATTGTCAGTGAAATTGCTCTCCCACCCTCGCAGCTCCACCATTAAGTGAGGCCTGCCCCTGCACTCTCGAGTGTTGGTGATCGAGGCCCTCCTCCACCCGCAGGTTTCCCTGCGCCTCATCCCTGGTGGTCCAGTGGACCTCTGTCTCCTTCCTCTAACTCTGCTCTTTCACTCGTTTTTCTACCCTTTTTTATCTTTCACCTTTCTGCACTTCTCTGCATCTCTGCTCTTTTGTGCCTTATTTCTGCTCATTTTCCCTTCCTCTCGCTCTGCCCTTTCACTTGTTTTCACTCGTTTTTTCTACCCTCTTTTATCTTTCACCTTTCTGCACTTTTCTGCATCTCTGCTCTTTTGTGCCTTATTTCTGCTCATTTTCCCTTCCTCTCGCTCTGCCCTTTCACTAGTTTTCACTCGCTTTTTCTACCCTCTTTTATCTTTCACCTTTCTGCATCTCTGCTCTTTTGTGCCTTATTTCTGCCTATTTTCCCTTTTTTCTTTATCCCTTATTTCCTCCCTTTACCTTTCCCCGCCGCTGCTGCCCCCGCGGCCCCTCCCCCAGCGTGACCGGCCCAATCCAGCTCCCCTCCCCGCTCCCGCCTCCCAGCTGTCCAGCCCTCCTCGACCCCTACTTAATGGCGGCCACTGCGGGGACAGGCGAGCAAGACCACTGACTCATTGTCAGTGAAATTGCTATCCCACCCTCGCAGCTCCACCATTAAGTGAGGCCTGCCCCTGCACTCTCGAGTGTTGGTGATCGAGGCCCTCCTCCACCCGCAGGTTTCCTGCGCCTCATCCCTGGTGGTCCAGTGGACCTCTGTCTCCTTCCTCTAACTCTGCTCTTTCACTCGTTTTTCTACCCTTTTTTATCTTTCACCTTTCTGCACTTTTCTGCATCTCTGCTCTTTTGTGCCTTATTTCTGCTCATTTTCCCTTCCTCTCGCTCTGCCCTTTCACTTGTTTTCACTCGTTTTTTCTACCCTCTTTTATCTTTCACCTTTCTGCACTTTTCTGCATCTCTGCTCTTTTGTGCCTTATTTCTGCTCATTTTCCCTTCCTCTCGCTCTGCCCTTTCACTAGTTTTCACTCGCTTTTCTACCCTCTTTTATCTTTCACCTTTCTGCATCTCTGCTCTTTTGTGCCTTATTTCTGCCTATTTTCCCTTTTTTCTTTATCCCTTATTTCCTCCCTTTACCTTTCCCCGCTGCTGCTGCCCCCGCGGCCCCTCCCCCCAGCGCGACCGGCCCCATCCAGCTCCCCTCCCCGCTCCCGCCTCCCAGCTGTCCAGCCCTCCCCGACCCCTACTTAATGGCGGCCACTGCGGGGACAGGCGAGCAAGACCACTGACTCATTGTCAGTGAAATTGCTCTCCCACCCTCGCAGCTCCACCATTAAGTGAGGCCTGCCCCTGCACTCTCGAGTGTTGGTGATCGAGGCCCTCCTCCACCCGCAGGTTTCCCTGCGCCTCATCCCTGGTGGTCCAGTGGACCTCTGTCTCCTTCCTCTAACTCTGCTCTTTCACTCGTTTTTCTACCCTTTTTTACCTTTCACCTATCTGCACTTTTCTGCATCTCTGCTCTTTGTGCCTTATTTCTGCTCATTTTCCCTTCCTCTCGCTCTGCCCTTTCACTAGTTTTCACTCGTTTTTCTACCCTCTTTTATCTTTCACCTTTCTGCATCTCTGCTCTTTTGTGCCTTATTTCTGCCTATTTTCCCTTTTTTCTTTATCCCTTATTTCCTCCTTTTACCTTTCCCCGCCGCTGCTGCCCCCGCGGCCCCTCCCCCCCAGCGCGACCGGCCCAATCCAGCTCCCCTCCCCGCTCCCGCCTCCCAGCTCTCCAGCCCTCCCCGACCCCTACTTAATGGCGGCCACTGCGGGGACAGGCGAGCAAGACCACTGACTCATTGTCAGTGAAATTGCTCTCCCACCCTCGCAGCTCCACCATTAAGTGAGGCCTGCCCCTGCACTCTCGAGTGTTGGTGATCGAGGCCCTCCTACACCCACAGGTTTCCCTGCGCCTCATCCCTGGTGGTCCAGTGGACCTCTGTCTCCTTCCTCTAACTCTGCTCTTTCACTCGTTTTTCTACCCTTTTTTATCTTTCACCTTTCTGCACTTTTCTGCATCTCTGCTCTTTTGTGCCTTATTTCTGCTCATTTTCCCTTCCTCTCGCTCTGCCCTTTCACTTGTTTTCACTGCTGTTTTTCTACCCTCTTCTATCTTTCACCTTTCTGCACTTTTCTGCATCTCTGCTCTTTTGTGCCTTATTTCTGCTCATTTTCCCTTCCTCTCGCTCTGCCCTTTCACTAGTTTTCACTGGTTTTTCTACCCTCTTTTATCTTTCACCTTTCTGCATCTCTGCTCTTTTGTGCCTTATTTCTGCCTATTTTCCCTTTTTTCTTTATCCCTTATTTCATCCCTTTACCTTTCCCCGCCGCTGCTGCCCTCGCGGCCCCTCCCCCCAGCGCGACCGGCCCAATCCAGCTCCCCTCCCCGCTCCCGCCTCCCAGCTGTCCAGCCCTCCTCGACCCTCTACTTAATGGCGGCCACTGCGGGGACAGGCGAGCAAGACCACTGACTCATTGTCAGTGAAATTGCTCTCCCACCCTCGCAGCTCCACCATTAAGTGAGGCCTGCCCCTGCACTCTCGAGTGTTGGTGATCGAGGCCCTTCCTCCACCCGCAGGTTTCCTGCGCCTCATCCCTGGTGGTCCAGTGGACCTCTGTCTCCTTCCTCTAACTCTGCTCTTTCACTCGTTTTTCTACCCTTTTTTATCTTTCACCTTTCTGCACTTTTCTGCATCTCTGCTCTTTTGTGCCTTATTTCTGCTCATTTTCCCTTCCTCTCGCTCTGCCCTTTCACTTGTTTTCACTCGTTTTTTCTACCCTCTTTTATCTTTCACCTTTCTGCACTTTTCTGCATCTCTGCTCTTTTGTGCCTTATTTCTGCTCATTTTCCCTTCCTCTCGCTCTGCCCTTTCACTAGTTTTCACTCGTTTTTCTACCCTCTTTTATCTTTCACCTTTCTCCATCTCTGCTCTTTTGTGCCTTATTTCTGCCTATTTTCCCTTTTTTTCTTTATCCCTTATTTCCTCCCTTTACCTTTCCCCGCCGCTGCTGCCCCCGCGGCCCCTCCCCCAGCGCGACCGGCCCAATCCAGCTCCCTTCCCCGCTCCCGCCTCCCAGGTGTCCAGCCCTCCTCGACCCCTACTTAATGGCGGCCACTGCGGGGACAGGCGAGCAAGACCACTGACTCATTGTCAGTGAAATTGCTCTCCCACCCTCGCAGCTCCACCATTAAGTGAGGCCTGCCCCTGCACTCTCGAGTGTTGGTGATCGAGGCCCTCCTCCACCCGCAGGTTTCCTGCGCCTCATCCCTGGTGGTCCAGTGGACCTCTGTCTCCTTCCTCTAACTCTGCTCTTTCACTCGCTTTTCTACCCTTTTTTATCTTTCACCTTTCTGCACTTTTCTGCATCTCTGCTCTTTTGTGCCTTATTTCTGCTCATTTTCCCTTCCTCTCGCTCTGCCCTTTCACTAGTTTTCACTGCTTTTCTACCCTCTTTTATCTTTCACCTTTCTGCATCTCTACTCTTTTGTGCCTTATTTCTGCCTATTTTCCCTTTTTTCTTTATCCCTTATTTCCTCCCTTTACCTTTCCCCGCCGCTGCTGCCCCCGCGGCCCCTCCCCCCAGCGCGACCGGCCCAATCCAGCTCCTCCCCGCTCCCGCCTCCCAGCTGTCCAGCCCTCCTCGACCCCTACTTAATGGCGGCCACTGCGGGGACAGGCGAGCAAGACCACTGACTCATTGTCAGTGAAATTGCTATCCCACCCTCGCAGCTCCACCATTAAGTGAGGCCTGCCCCTGCACTCTCGAGTGTTGGTGATCGAAGCCCTCCTCCACCCGCAGGTTTCCCTGCGCCTCATCCCTGGTGGTCCAGTGGACCTCTGTCTCCTTCCTCTAACTCTGCTCTTTCACTCGTTTTTCTACCCTTTTTTATCTTTCACCTTTCTGCACTTTTCTACATCTCTGCTCTTTTGTGCCTTATTTCTGCTCATTTTCCCTTCCTCTCGCTCTGCCCTTTCACTAGTTTTCACTCGTTTTTTCTACCCTCTTTTATCTTTCACCTTTCTGCACTTTTCTGCATCTCTGCTCTTTTGTGCCTTATTTCTGCTCATTTTCCCTTCCTCTCGCTCTGCCCTTTCACTAGTTTTCACTCGTTTTTCTACCCTCTTTTATCTTTCACCTTTCTGCATCTCTGCTCTTTTGTGCCTTATTTCTGCCTATTTTCCCTTTTTTCTTTATCCCTTATTTCCTCCCTTTACCTTTCCCCGCCGCTGCTGCCCCCGCGGCCCCTCCCCCAGCGCGACCGGCCCAATCCAGCTCCCTCCCCGCTCCCGCCTCCCAGCTGTCCAGCCCTCTCGACTCCCTACTTAATGGCGGCCACTGCGGGGACAGGCGAGCAAGACCACTGACTCATTGTCAGTGAAATTGCTCTCCCACCCTCGCAGCTCCACCATTAAGTGAGGCCTGCCCCTGCACTCTCGAGTGTTGGTGATCGAGGCCCTCCTCCACCCGCAGGTTTCCCTGCACCTCATCCCTGGTGGTCCAGTGGACCTCTGTCTCATTCCTCTAACTCTGCTCTTTCACTCGTTTTTCTACCCTTTTTATCTTTCACCTATCTGCACTTTTCTGCATCTCTGCTCTTTGTGCCTTATTTCTGCTCATTTTCCCTTCCTCTCGCTCTGCCCTTTCACTAGTTTTCACTCGCTTTTTCTACCCTCTTTTATCTTTCACCTTTCTGCATCTCTGCTCTTTTGTGCCTTATTTCTGCCTATTTTCCCTTTTTTCTTCATCCCTTATTTCCTCCCTTTACCTTTCCCCGCCGCTGCTGCCCCCGCGGCCCCTCCCCCCAGCGTGACCGGCCCAATCCAGCTCCCTCCCCGCTCCCGCCTCCCAGCTGTCCAGCCCTCCTCGACCCCTACTTAATGGCGGCACTGCGGGGACAGGCGAGCAAGACCACTGACTCATTGTCAGTGAAATTGCTCTCCCACCCTCGCAGCTCCACCATTAAGTGAGGCCTGCCCCTGCACTCTCGAGTGTTGGTGATCGAGGCCCTCCTCCACCCGCAGGTTTCCTGCGCCTCATCCCTGGTGGTCCAGTGGACCTCTGTCTCCTTCCTCTAACTCTGCTCTTTCACTCGTTTTTCTACCCTTTTTATCTTTCACCTTTCTGCACTTTTCTGCATCTCTGCTCTTTTGTGCCTTATTTCTGCTCATTTTCCCTTCCTCTCGCTCTGCCCTTTCACTTGTTTTCACTCGCTTTTTCTACCCTCTTCTATCTTTCACCTTTCTGCACTTTTCTGCATCTCTGCTCTTTTGTGCCTTATTTCTGCTCATTTTCCCTTCCTCTCGCTCTGCCCTTTCACTAGTTTTCACTGGTTTTTCTACCCTCTTTTATCTTTCACCTTTCTGCATCTCTGCTCTTTTGTGCCTTATTTCTGCCTATTTTCCCTTTTTTCTTTATCCCTTATTTCATCCCTTTACCTTTCCCCGCCGCTGCTGCCCCCGCGGCCCCTCCCCCCAGCACGACCGGCCCAATCCAGCTCCCCTCCCCGCTCCCGCCTCCCAGCTGTCCAGCCCTCCCCGACCCCTACTTAATGGCGGCCACTGCGGGGACAGGCGAGCAAGACCACTGACTCATTGTCACTGAAATTGCTCTCCCACCCTCACAGCTCCACCATTAAGTGAGGCCTGCCCCTGCACTCTCGAGTGTTGGTGATCGAGGCCCTCCTCCACCCGCAGGTTTCCTGCGCCTCATCCCTGGTGGTCCAGTGGACCTCTGTCTCCTTCCTCTAACTCTGCTCTTTCACTCGTTTATCTACCCTTTTTATCTTTCATCTTTCTGCACTTTTCTGCATCTCTGCTCTTTTGTGCCTTATTTCTGCTCATTTTCCCTTCCTCTCGCTCTGCCCTTTCACTTGTTTTCACTCGTTTTTTCTACCCTCTTTATCTTTCTCCTTTCTGCACTTTTCTGCATCTCTGCTCTTTTGTGCCTTACTTCTGCTCATTTTCCCTTCCTCTCGCTCTGCCCTTTCACTAGTTTTCACTCGTTTTTCTACCCTCTTTTATCTTTCACCTTTCTGCATCTCTACTCTTTTGTGCCTATTTCTGCCTATTTTCCCTTTTTTCTTTATCCCTTATTTCCTCCCTTTACCTTTCCCCGCCGCTGCTGCCCCCGCGGCCCCTCCCCCCAGCACGACCGGCCCAATCCAGCTCCTCTCCCGCTCCCGCCTCCCAGCTGTCCAGCCCTCCTCGACCCCTACTTAATGGCGGCCACTGCGGGGACAGGCGAGCAAGACCACTGACTCATTGTCAGTGAAATTGCTATCCCACCCTCGCAGCTCCACCATTAAGTGAGGCCTGCCCCTGCACTCTCGAGTGTTGGTGATCGAGGCCCTCCTCCACCCGCAGGTTTCCTGCGCCTCATCCCTGGTGGTCCAGTGGACCTCTGTCTCCTTCCTCTAACTCTGCTCTTTCACTCGCTTTTCTACCCTTTTTATCTTTCACCTTTCTGCACTTTTCTACATCTCTGCTCTTTTGTGCCTTATTTCTGCTCATTTTCCCTTCCTCTCGCTCTGCCCTTTCACTTGTTTTCACTCGCTTTTTCTACCCTCTTTTATCTTTCACCTTTCTGCACTTTTCTGCATCTCTGCTCTTTTGTGCCTTATTTCTGCTCATTTTCCCTTCCTCTCGCTCTGCCCTTTCACTAGTTTTCACTCGCTTTTTCTACCCTCTTTATCTTTCACCTTTCTGCATCTCTGCTCTTTTGTGCCTTATTTCTGCCTATTTTCCCTTTTTTCTTTATCCCTTATTTCCTCCCTTTACCTTTCCCCGCCGCTGCTGCCCCCGCGGCCCCTCCCCCAGCGCGACCGGCCCAATCCAGCTCCCCTCCCCGCTCCCGCCTCCCAGCTGTCCAGCCCTTCCCGACTCCTACTTAATCGGCGGCCACTGCGGGGACAGGCGAGCAAGACCACTGACTCATTGTCAGTGAAATTGCTCTCCCACCCTCGCAGCTCCACCATTAAGTGAGGCCTGCCCCTGCACTCTCGAGTGTTGGTGATCGAGGCCCTCCTCCACACGCAGGTTTCCCTGCACCTCATCCCTGGTGGTCCAGTGGACCTCTGTCTCATTCCTCTAACTCTGCTCTTTCACTCGTTTTTCTACCCTTTTTTATCTTTCACCTATCTGCACTTTTCTGCATCTCTGCTCTTTGTGCCTTATTTCTGCTCATTTTCCCTTCCTCTCGCTCTGCCCTTTCACTAGTTTTCACTCGTTTTTCTACCCTCTTTTATCTTTCACCTTTCTGCATCTCTGCTCTTTTGTGCCTTATTTCTGCCTATTTTCCCTTTTTTCTTCATCCCTTATTTCCTCCCTTTACCTTTCCCCGCCGCTGCTGCCCCCGCGGCCCCTCCCCCCAGCGTGACCGGCCCAATCCAGCTCCCTCCCCGCTCCCGCCTCCCAGCTGTCCAGCTCCTCCTCGACCCCTACTTAATGGCGGCACTGCGGGACAGGCGAGCAAGACCACTGACTCATTGTCAGTGAAATTGCTCTCCCACCCTCGCAGCTCCACCATTAAGTGAGGCCTGCCCCTGCACTCTCGAGTGTTGGTGATCGAGGCCCTTCCTCCACCCGCAGGTTTCCCTGCGCCTCATCCCTGGTGGTCCAGTGGACCTCTGTCTCCTTCCTCTAACTCTGCTCTTTCACTCGTTTATCTACCCTTTTTTATCTTTCATCTTTCTGCACTTTTCTGCATCTCTGCTCTTTTGTGCCTTATTTCTGCTCATTTTCCCTTCCTCTCGCTCTGCCCTTTCACTTGTTTTCACTCGTTTTTTCTACCCTCTTTTATCTTTCTCCTTTCTGCACTTTTCTGCATCTCTGCTCTTTTGTGCCTTACTTCTGCTCATTTTCCCTTCCTCTCGCTCTGCCCTTTCACTAGTTTTCACTCGTTTTTCTACCCTCTTTTATCTTTCACCTTTCTGCATCTCTACTCTTTTGTGCCTATTTCTGCCTATTTTCCCTTTTTTCTTTATCCCTTATTTCCTCCCTTTACCTTTCCCCGCCGCTGCTGCCCCCGCGGCCCCTCCCCCCCAGCACGACCGGCCCAATCCAGCTCCCTCCCCGCTCCCGCCTCCCAGCTGTCCAGCCCTCCTCGACCCCTACTTAATGGCGGCCACTGCGGGGACAGGCGAGCAAGACCACTGACTCATTGTCAGTGAAATTGCTATCCCACCCTCGCAGCTCCACCATTAAGTGAGGCCTGCCCCTGCACTCTCGAGTGTTGGTGATCGAGGCCCTCCTCCACCCGCAGGTTTCCTGCGCCTCATCCCTGGTGGTCCAGTGGACCTCTGTCTCCTTCCTCTAACTCTGCTCTTTCACTCGCTTTTCTACCCTTTTTTATCTTTCACCTTTCTGCACTTTTCTACATCTCTGCTCTTTTGTGCCTTATTTCTGCTCATTTTCCCTTCCTCTCGCTCTGCCCTTTCACTTGTTTTCACTGCTTTTTCTACCCTCTTTTATCTTTCACCTTTCTGCACTTTTCTGCATCTCTGCTCTTTTGTGCCTTATTTCTGCTCATTTTCCCTTCCTCTCGCTCTGCCCTTTCACTAGTTTTCACTGCTTTTTCTACCCTCTTTTATCTTTCACCTTTCTGCATCTCTGCTCTTTTGTGCCTTATTTCTGCCTATTTTCCCTTTTTTCTTTATCCCTTATTTCCTCCCTTTACCTTTCCCCGCCGCTGCTGCCCCCGCGGCCCCTCCCCCCAGCGCGACCGGCCCAATCCAGCTCCCTCCCCGCTCCCGCCTCCCAGCTGTCCAGCCCTTCCCGACCCCTACTTAATGGCGGCCACTGCGGGGACAGGCGAGCAAGACCACTGACTCATTGTCAGTGAAATTGCTCTCCCACCCTCGCAGCTCCACCATTAAGTGAGGCCTGCCCCTGCACTCTCGAGTGTTGGTGATCGAGGCCCTCCTCCACACGCAGGTTTCCCTGCACCTCATCCCTGGTGGTCCAGTGGACCTCTGTCTCATTCCTCTAACTCTGCTCTTTCACTCGTTTTTCTACCCTTTTTATCTTTCACCTATCTGCACTTTTCTGCATCTCTGCTCTTTGTGCCTTATTTCTGCTCATTTTCCCTTCCTCTCGCTCTGCCCTTTCACTAGTTTTCACTCGCTTTTCTACCCTCTTTATCTTTCACCTTTCTGCATCTCTGCTCTTTTGTGCCTTATTTCTGCCTATTTTCCCTTTTTTCTTCATCCCTTATTTCCTCCCTTTACCTTTCCCCGCCGCTGCTGCCCCCGCGGCCCCTCCCCCAGCGTGACCGGCCCAATCCAGCTCCCTCCCCGCTCCCGCCTCCCAGCTGTCCAGCCCTCCCCGACTCCCTACTTAATGGCGGCACTGCGGGGACAGGCGAGCAAGACCACTGACTCATTGTCAGTGAAATTGCTCTCCCACCCTCGCAGCTCCACCATTAAGTGAGGCCTGCCCCTGCACTCTCGAGTGTTGGTGATCGAGGCCCTCCTCCACCCGCAGGTTTCCCTGCGCCTCATCCCTGGTGGTCCAGTGGACCTCTGTCTCCTTCCTCTAACTCTGCTCTTTCACTCGTTTTTCTACCCTTTTTTATCTTTCACCTTTCTGCACTTTTCTGCATCTCTGCTCTTTTGTGCCTTATTTCTGCTCATTTTCCCTTCCTCTCGCTCTGCCCTTTCACTTGTTTTCACTTGTTTTTTCTACCCTCTTCTATCTTTCACCTTTCTGCACTTTTCTGCATCTCTGCTCTTTTGTGCCTTATTTCTGCTCATTTTCCCTTCCTCTCGCTCTGCCCTTTCACTAGTTTTCACTGGTTTTTCTACCCTCTTTTATCTTTCACCTTTCTGCATCTCTGCTCTTTTGTGCCTTATTTCTGCCTATTTTCCCTTTTTTCTTTATCCCTTATTTCATCCCTTTACCTTTCCCCGCCGCTGCTGCCCCCGCGGCCCCTCCCCCAGCACGACCGGCCCAATCCAGCTCCCTCCCCGCTCCCGCCTCCCAGCTGTCCAGCCCTCCCGACCCCTACTTAATGGCGGCCACTGCGGGGACAGGCGAGCAAGACCACTGACTCATTGTCAGTGAAATTGCTCTCCCACCCTCACAGCTCCACCATTAAGTGAGGCCTGCCCCTGCACTCTCGAGTGTTGGTGATCGAGGCCCTCCTCCACCCGCAGGTTTCCTGCGCCTCATCCCTGGTGGTCCAGTGGACCTCTGTCTCCTTCCTCTAACTCTGCTCTTTCACTCGTTTATCTACCCTTTTTTATCTTTCATCTTTCTGCACTTTTCTGCATCTCTGCTCTTTTGTGCCTTATTTCTGCTCATTTTCCCTTCCTCTCGCTCTGCCCTTTCACTTGTTTTCACTCGCTTTTTCTATCCTCTTTTATCTTTCTCCTTTCTGCACTTTTCTGCATCTCTGCTCTTTTGTGCCTTACTTCTGCTCATTTTCCCTTCCTCTCGCTCTGCCCTTTCACTAGTTTTCACTCGCTTTTCTACCCTCTTTATCTTTCACCTTTCTGCATCTCTGCTCTTTTGTGCCTTATTTCTGCCTATTTTCCCTTTTTTCTTTATCCCTTATTTCCTCCCTTTACCTTTCCCCGCCGCTGCTGCCCCCGCGGCCCCTCCCCCCAGCGTGACCGGCCCAATCCAGCTCCCCTCCCCGCTCCCGCCTCCCAGCTGTCCAGCCCTCCCCGACCCCTACTTAATGGCGGCCACTGCGGGGACAGGCGAGCAAGACCACTGACTCATTGTCAGTGAAATTGCTCTCCCACCCTCGCAGCTACACCATTAAGTGAGGCCTGCCCCTGCACTCTCGAGTGTTGGTGATCGAGGCCCTCCTCCACCCGCAGGTTTCCCTGCGCCTCATCCCTGGTGGTCCAGTGGACCTCTGTCTCCTTCCTCTAACTCTGCTCTTTCACTCGTTTTTCTACCCTTTTTTATCTTTCACCTATCTGCACTTTTCTGCATCTCTGCTCTTTGTGCCTTATTTCTGCTCATTTTCCCTTCCTCTCGCTCTGCCCTTTCACTTGTTTTCACTCGTTTTTTCTACCCTCTTCTATCTTTCACCTTTCTGCACTTTTCTGCATCTCTGCTCTTTTGTGCCTTATTTCTGCTCATTTTCCCTTCCTCTCGCTCTGCCCTTTCACTCGTTTTTCTACCCTCTTTTATCTTTCACCTTTCTGCATCTCTGCTCTTTTGTGCCTTATTTCTGCCTATTTTCCCTTTTTTCTTTATCCCTTATTTTCTCCCTTTACCTTTCCCCGCCGCTGCTGCCCCCGCGGCCCCTCCCCCCAGCGCGACCGGCTCAATCCAGCTCCCTCCCCGCTCCCGCCTCCCAGCTGTCCAGCCCTCCCGACTCCTACTTAATGGCGGCCACTGCGGGGACAGGCGAGCAAGACCACTGACTCATTGTCAGTGAAATTGCTCTCCCACCCTCGCAGCTCCACCATTAAGTGAGGCCTGCCCCTGCACTCTCGAGTGTTGGTGATCGAGGCCCTCCTCCACCCGCAGGTTTCCCTGCGCCTCATCCTTGGTGGTCCAGTGGACCTCTGTCTCCTTCCTCTAACTCTGCTCTTTTCGTTTTTCTACCGTCTTTTATCTTTCACCTTTCTGCACTTTTCTGCATCTCTGCTCTTTTGTGCCTTATTTCTGCTCATTTTCCCTTCCTCTCGCTCTGCCCTTTCACTTGTTTTCACTCGCTTTTTCTACTCTCTTTTATCATTCACCTTTCTGCACTTTTCTGCATCTCTGCTCTTTTGTGCCTTATTTCTGCTCATTTTCCCTTCCTCTCGCTCTGCCCTTTCACTAGTTTTCACTCGCTTTTCTACCCTCTTTTATCTTTCACCTTTCTGCATCTCTGCTCTTTTGTGCCTTATTTCTGCCTATTTTCCCTTTTTTCTTTATCCCTTATTTCCTCCCTTTACCTTTCCCCGCCGCTGCTGCCCCTGCGGCCCCTCCCCCCAGCGTGACCGGCCCAATCCAGCTCCCCTCCCCGCTCCCGCCTCCCAGCTGTCCAGCCCTCCCGACCCCTACTTAATGGCGGCCACTGCGGGACAGGCGAGCAAGACCACTGACTCATTGTCAGTGAAATTGCTCTCCCACCCTCGCAGCTCCACCATTAAGTGAGGCCTGCCCCTGCACTCTCGAGTGTTGGTGATCGAGCCCCTTCCTCCACCCGCAGGTTTCCTGCGCCTCATCCCTGGTGGTCCAGTGGACCTCTGTCTCCTTCCTCTAACTCTGCTCTTTCACTCGCTTTTCTACCCTTTTTTATCTTTCACCTTTCTGCACTTTTCTGCATCTCTGCTCTTTTGTGCTTTCATTCTGCTCATTTTCCCTTCCTCTCGCTCTGCCCTTTCACTTGTTTTCACTCGTTTTTTCTACCCTCTTTTATCTTTCACCTTTCTGCACTTTTCTGCATCTCTGCTCTTTTGTGCCTTATTTCTGCTCATTTTCCCTTCCTCTCGCTCTGCCCTTTCACTAGTTTTCACTGGTTTTTCTACCCTCTTTTATCTTTCACCTTTCTGCATCTCTGCTCTTTTGTGCCTTATTTCTGCCTATTTTCCCTTTTTTCTTTATCCCTTATTTCATCCCTTTACCTTTCCCCGCCGCTGCTGCCCCCGCGGCCCCTCCCCCAGCACGACCGGCCCAATCCAGCTCCCCTCCCCGCTCCCGCCTCCCAGCTGTCCAGCCCTCCCGACCCCTACTTAATGGCGGCCACTGCGGGGACAGGCGAGCAAGACCACTGACTCATTGTCACTGAAATTGCTCTCCCACCCTCACAGCTCCACCATTAAGTGAGGCCTGCCCCTGCACTCTCGAGTGTTGGTGATCGAGGCCCTCCTCCACCCGCAGGTTTCCCTGCGCCTCATCCCTGGTGGTCCAGTGGACCTCTGTCTCCTTCCTCTAACTCTGCTCTTTCACTCGTTTATCTACCCTTTTTTATCTTTCATCTTTCTGCACTTTTCTGCATCTCTGCTCTTTTGTGCCTTATTTCTGCTCATTTTCCCTTCCTCTCGCTCTGCCCTTTCACTTGTTTTCACTCGTTTTTTCTACCCTCTTTTATCTTTCTCCTTTCTGCACTTTTCTGCATCTCTGCTCTTTTGTGCCTTACTTCTGCTCATTTTCCCTTCCTCTCGCTCTGCCCTTTCACTAGTTTTCACTCGTTTTTCTACCCTCTTTTATCTTTCACCTTTCTCCATCTCTGCTCTTTTGTGCCTTATTTCTGCCTATTTTCCCTTTTTTCTTTATCCCTTATTTCCTCCCTTTACCTTTCCCCGCCGCTGCTGCCCCCGCGGCCCCTCCCCCCAGCGCGACCGGCCCAATCCAGCTCCCTTCCCCGCTCCCGCCTCCCAGCTGTCCAGCCCTCCCGACCCCTACTTAACGGCGGCCACTGCGGGGACAGGCGAGCAAGACCACTGACTCATTGTCAGTGAAATTGCTCTCCCACCCTCGCAGCTCCACCATTAAGTGAGGCCTGCCCCTGCACTCTCGAGTGTTGGTGATCGAGGCCCTCCTCCACCCGCAGGTTTCCCTGCGCCTCATCCCTGGTGGTCCAGTGGACCTCTGTCTCCTTCCTCTAACTCTGCTCTTTCACTCGCTTTTCTACCCTTTTTTATCTTTCACCTTTCTGCACTTTTCTGCATCTCTGCTCTTTTGTGCCTTATTTCTGCTCATTTTCCCTTCCTCTCGCTCTGCCCTTTCACTAGTTTTCACTCGCTTTTCTACCCTCTTTTATCTTTCACCTTTCTGCATCTCTACTCTTTTGTGCCTTATTTCTGCCTATTTTCCCTTTTTTCTTTATCCCTTATTTCCTCCCTTTACCTTTCCCCGCCGCTGCTGCCCCGCGGCCCCTCCCCCCAGCACGACCGGCCCAATCCAGCTCCCTCCCCGCTCCCGCCTCCCAGCTGTCCAGCCTCCC
>CAWUFW010030242.1:0-17598 GCA_963921515.1 Calotriton arnoldi
CAAAATGAAAAGCAAAGCAGCAACTGCCACGTTGTACTTTCCAGCATTCTGCAGCTAAAAATGTTTCGAATAAAGGCCTACACCCAGTGCTTAATTTGTGAAACATGAAGTGCTGGGGCTAAAAGCAAAACTGCAGCCACATAGGTCCGAAATTAAAAATTACACATAGGCCTTTAATTGGAACCTGTATGTCTGCAGAGTGCTGGAAAGTTAAAGGTTGCAGTTGCTGCTTTGCTTTTCGCCCCGACAATTCATGTTTTACAATTTAAGCACTGGGTTTTGGCCTTTATTTGTAACTTACGTAATTGCAAAGTGCTGGTAAATGAACCATGACAGTTAATGCTTTGCTTTTAGCCCCCCCCCCCTTCATGTTTTACAAATTAAGCACTGGGTATAGGCTTTATTTGGTGCAAAGTGCTAGAAATTTAAATGTAGCAGTTGCTGCTTGTTTGATTTTTGACAGGCAAGTTTGTTTATTTAATTGCAAATAGTTTACAGACAATTTATTCAACGAAAGGAGTATTTAGAGCAGTACTTAATTTGTAAAACAGCTGGAAAGTTAAACGTCTCAGTTGCTGCTTCGCTTTTAGCCCTGGCAGTTCATGTTTTACAAATTAAACACTAGGGGGCCGATTCCGATCTCGGCCGGTAGGGCTCCGAATCGGATTCGGCTTTACCGGATCCGATTCGGAACCATGTTTCCCGACCGATTCGTACGCGGGTCCGGCCGAGTGAGTACGATGCAAGCGCCCGCGAAATCGCCGACCGACTCGTACGCGGCTTCAACACGCTCTGACCGACTCGCACGGACACAACTCGCACCGCGCGATGGAGTCGTTCCCCGGCCGGGCAAGTACAATGCGCGCCGCGAGCAGTCCGACCAACTCGCGCCGTCCGGCTCGAAAGAGCTGTCGGAGCCGGACCTTGGGGGTCCGCGTCGGACCCCCCTGTACGCGTGGCCGCGCGAGTCGCACACAGGGGGGACCCATGGGTCCCCCCTACCTGTGCATGTACGGCGCGATGTGCATCGACGCGTACCCGCTGTAGGGGGCGCCCCTGTGCGCCTCGCACCCATTGAGTCAATGGGAGCCCGCGTACGCGTTGTACGACCGGCTCCCATTGACTTCAATGGGAGTCCGACAGAATCGAGTCCGGGTGCATGCGTGCGCATCGTACTCGTTCGGTCGGACTGCCAGAGTCCGATTCGGTCGGAAATCTCTCCGGGTCCGGCTCGGTCGGAGAGGTTTCCGGCCCGAATCGGAATCGGCCCCTCAGTGTTGGCCTTTATTTGGAACTTATGTAACTGCAAACAGCATAGAAAATTAACTGTGACAGTTGCTGTTTTGCTTTTATCCCCATCTTCAAATTTGACAAATTAAGCACTAGGTGTAGGCTTTATTTGGGACTTATATCGATGGAAAGTGCTGGACATTTAAATGTAGCAGTTGCTGCTTGTTTGATTTATGAAGCAAGTTTGCTTATTTAATTGCAAATAGTTTGCAGACAATTTATTCAAAGGAAAGAGTATTTACAGCAGTACTTTATTTGTAAAATATGAAGTGCCGGATCTAAAAGCAAAGCAGCAACTACCACGTTATACTTTGCAGCATTCTGCAGCTAAATAAGTTTCAAATAAAAGCCTACATCCAGTGCTTAATTTGTGAAACATGAAGTGATGGGGCTTAAAGCAAAACAGCAGCCACATAGGTCCAAAATAAAAACTTACACATAGGCCTTTATTTGGGACTTGTATGTCTGCAGACTGCTGGAAAGTTAAATGTTGCAGTTGCTGCTTTGATTTTAGCCCCGGCAGTTCATGTTTTACAAATTAAGCACTGGGTTTTGACCTTTATTTGTAACTTATGTAACTGCAAAGTGCTGGAAAATGAACCATGACAGTTGCTGCTTTGATATTATCCCCCACTCTTCATGTTTTACAAATTAAGCACTGGGTATAGGCTTTATTTGGGACTTATATTGGTGCAAACTGCTACAAAGTTAAATGTAGCACTTGCTGCTTGTTTGATTTTTTACAGGCATGTTTGTTTATTTAATTGCAAATAGTTTACAGACAATTTATTCAAAGAAAGGAGTATTTAGAGCAGTACTTAATTTGTAAAATATGAAGTGCCAAATCTAAAAGCAAAAGCAGCAACTGCCATTGTAATTTCTAGCATTTTGCAGCTAAATAAGTTTCAAATAAAGGCCTACATCCAGTGCTTAATTTGTGAAACATGAAGTGCTAAGGCTAAAAGCAAAACTTTAAAAGTGCCCAAAAACAGCTCAAAAAAGCATGAGATATTACACTTGAAATACTCCTTTTTTTAAATGCATTGTGTGCAAACTATTTGCTATTACCTAAACAAACTTGCATTTCAAAAAAGAAGCAAACACCAAATGCCTTGTGTTACTCTCCAAAGCAAACACAAGGAGATGATGGATGGAGCGCTGAAACTTTTCAGACACTCACCCCCAGTCACAGATCTGGGTTGAATCCATCATCATTCTTTAGCTCACTTCGCCACCTCAGTTCAGACCCAGCTATATGCAAATCAGTCTTGACCCTGTGCCTCATGGGAACAGTCCAGCCCGAACTGCCAAGCCAGGTCTTCCCTGAACCGGAAACAAGCATCCTGGGACCGGTTTCTGGGTAACACCCTTCATCAGCCAGGCTAGCTTGAATCCAGGGGCAAAGTGAGCAAGGGACCCACGTCTGGGCATACCCTGCCAACTTAGAGCAAACAAAGCAAACACAAGGAGATGATGGACGGAGCGCTGAAACTTTTCAGACACTCACCCCCAGTCACAGATCTGGGTTGAATCCATCATCATTCTTTAGCTCACTTCGCCACCTTAGTTCAGACCCAGCTATATGCAAATCAGTCTTGACCCTGTGCCTACAATACACAACTTTAATAATACTTTTTACTTTAATTCCCATACAGATTGCCTTGTTCCAAACAACTGCAATCTTTGCAAAGGTAAGATAACTTTTCAATAAAAAATCTTCATACAAAATACTTTGCAACATTACATTTACCTTATATAAAATACATAAAAAACACTATATACCACTTTATTAATACATACATATCAAATAATATGACTGCAAATCTACAAGGTAATTATCATCAAGGGCATGATAAATTTAATGTCAATTCAAAAGGCAAACAATGCCTACGAAATAGCCCTTTTGCAATTTTACATAACTACTATCAACCTGCTAATACATGGAATTCAGATGATTTACATTATATTATGGATTTAGGTGATGCTTTATATATAGAAAGTAATTCTATGATTAACCAAACACTTATGCATCCAGATGAATTACCTAATTATATACAACACAATAACAACATATATTCACTTAAGCTAATAAATCCTTATTTTGGAAACGTACTAAGTAGTATTGATCCTTTATATCCAGATATTAAAACTGCATTAAATTACACAATACATTAACATTCAGGTTTATTACTTTGCATGAATGCATATGTAATATCAATATTCACAAACACACTTACATACTTTGTATTTGATTCTCATAGCAGAGATGATAAAGGAATGCCTCACCCTAATGGTACATGTATTGCTTTTCAAATTCCAATATTTGAAGGGCTAATACAATATATTTTACAACTTGCAAACAATATAGAACTTCCTAATAAAAATCATGTAGCGTTTGAACTAACTCCTATAGATATAAATATAATACAAAACAAATCACTAAATGCTGCAATACAAAAAAAACAAAAAACAAAGTACCCATTTAATCAAAACACTATGGGGCCAATTCCGATCTCGGTCGGAGGCGCACCCTATACCATTCGGTCGGGAAAAAAGCCATGCGAATGCCTGTTTCCCGACCGATCCGTACAGCATACCGAACGAGTAAGTACGATGCGCACAACAGCACAGAATCCGGCCGAGTCGTACTCACCCAATCCAGGTCCTGTCCTCCGACCGAGGCGAATCCGGAAACGCAGAATCGAGTCGCACGGAAGGGAAAATGCAGCTCCGTCCGGCCGAACAAGTACGATGCGCTTTCCGTACGCGCCGAACCCGTCGCTACGCACGGCACGTCAAAGCATCCGGGAGAGGCGCACATAAGCTCCGATTCGCGCCACAACACGATCCACGGCTACGAGGCGAACACGCCAGCGACGAGGACGACGCGAAGCGACGAGGACGACGCGAAGCAACGAGAAAGACGAACGACACGAACCAACCATGAATCCCTTCGTCCCGATCATACCAATATTCTACATTTACTACCGGAACAGGCACGGACGCGTACGGCGCAGAAGGTAAGTCAGACACCAACCACAAAACACATACAACACGTACACGACACATCACACACACACAGAGGGATGCAGAATTTACTTACACCAGCAACAGCAGCACCATAGGGTCGGGATGCCCATCACCAATGCCACATATGCACACAGGGGCCTGAATGCGCACCACCACCCCTACCCAGGGGGGCCGGATGCCAACCACCACTACCACCCTTAGCCAGGGGGTGCCAGATGCCCACCACCACTACCACCCTTACCCAGGGGGCTGGATGCCTACCACTACTACCACCCTTAGCCAGGGGGTGCCAGATGCCTACCACTACTACCACCCTAAGCCAGGGGGCTGGATGCCTACCACTACTAACACCCTTAGCCATGGGGGTGCCAGATGCCTACCACCACTACCACCCTTACCCAGGGGGCTGGATGCCTACCACTACTACCACCCTTACCCAGGGGTGCCAGATGCCTACCACCACTACCACCCTTACCCAGGGGGGCTGGATGCCTACCACTACTACCACCCTTAGCCAGGGGGTGCCAGATGCCTACCACTACTACCACCCTAAGCCAGGGGGCTGGATGCCTACCACTACTACCACCCTTAGCCAGGGGGTGCCAGATGCCTACCACTACTACCACCCTTACCCAGGGGGGGCTGGATGCCTACCACTACTACCACCCTTAGCCATGGGGGTGCCAGATGCCCACCACCACTACCACCCTTACCCAGGGGGGGGCTGGATGCCTACCACTACTACCACCCTTAGCCATGGGGGTGCCAGATGCCTACCACTACTCCCACCCTTACCCAGGGGGGGCTGGATGCCTACCACTACTGCCACCCTTAGCCAGGGGGGTGCCAGATGCCTACCACTACTACCACCCTTAGCCAGGGGGGGCTGGATGCTTACCACTACTACCACCCTTAGCCAGGGGTGCTGGATGCCTACCACTACTACCACCCGTAGCCATGGGGGTGCCAGATGCCTACCACTACTACCACCCTAAGCCAGGGGGGCTGGATGCCTACCACTACTACCACCCTTAGCCATGGGGGTGCCAGATGCCTACCACTACTACCACCCTTAGCCAGGGGGCTGGATGCCTACCACTACTACCACCCTTAGCCAGGGGGCTGGATGCCTACCACTACTACCACCCGTAGCCAGGGGTGCCAGATGCCTACCACTACTACCATCCTTAGCCAGGGGGTGCCAGATGCCCACCACCACTACCACCCTTACCCAGGGGCTGGATGCCTACCACTACTACCACCCTTACCCAGGGGGTGCCAGATGCCTACCACTACTACCACCCTTACCCAGGGGGGCTGGATGCCTACCACTACTACCACCCTTAGCCAGGGGGCTGGATGCCTACCACTACTACCACCCGTAGCCAGGGGGTGCCAGATGCCTACCACTACTACCACCCTAAGCCAGGGGGCTGGATGCCTACCACTACTACCACCCTTAGCCATGGGGGTGCCAGATGCCTACCACCACTACCACCCTTACCCAGGGGGGCTGGATGCCTACCACTACTACCACCCTTACCCAGGGGTGCCAGATGCCTACCACTACTACCACCCTTACCCAGGGGGCTGGATGCCTGTCACTACTACCACCTCCACCCATGGGGGGCTGGATGCCTACCACCAACACCACCCCCACTCATAGGATGGACAATGCATGACACAACCAGCACACCACAACCTAGGGAATGCAAGAAAAAGACATCCCCCCAACACCAAGACAAGCGTGTGCAGACTGTGTCAAATGCCTACAACACTGAACATGACTTTGAACATACAATGTGACCCCCATCACATGTGCCACACATATATGTGTGTGGCCCCCACAATGCAAGCAGGCCATGACCATTGTGGCAATGGGGTCCAAACCCCCATCATCACAGTGACCAAAATGCAAGTGTGGGGTCCATAGCTGAAGCACATTTTGAACAGTGTGGCAATGGGGTCCAAACCCCCATCATCACAGTGACAAAAATGCAAGTGTGGGGTCCATAGCTGAAGCACATTTTGAACATTGTGGCAATGGGGTCCAAACCCCCATCATCACAGTGACCAAAATGTAAGTGTTGACAAAGAAAGAGCTGCAACTGCCAAACTGCATGGATGATTCCTGGTCACAGAACATAAAACACATCAGTGGCAAAGTAGTGCATGTGTCCCATTGCAACATAAATTGGGGAGGCAAATACTGCAGTGCAAATAAGACATACCTTTGGCCATGTGCAGACAAACAACACCCATGGGGGCTGACACTGTCAACATTCATCAATGACACAATGACAGAAGTGACCATCAGAATGCAGACCCACATATTTGCACCAATGGGCACACAAATGCAGATACCCTGTGGAGACTGTAGATGTGAGGTGAACAGATACCATACCATGGCAGCAATGGGACACACAAACCATGATCATTGTGCTGACCGATGACCTAGGAGTCCCAGGGACAGCAGGGGAAACCCACCAAACTACATACAGCCAATGGCACACCCAAGATATGCCAATGCAGTGGTGCAGATGCACAAACACAAACAGGCAGACCCACACTGCACATCATACACAACAGGTGAGGGGGTGCCAGTGTCCCCAGGCAACCACACAACACATGAGGAGACCTGAATACCAATCATACAGATGTGCATACAGTGCCACACAAAGGTAACTCATGGATCCAAATCCCCTATGTGGGCAAGCAGGCATTGTCAGATGAGAGGGAGCACAAATCACACATGTCACACAGGCACGTAGGAACAGCAACTGACACAGCAAGGCACAGACACACCACAGCACTACCCCCAGGGCCCCCACAATGTGGTGACCCTGGGCTGCATTACAATACCACTGTGATGACAAAGCTAAATGTCGTTCACACTGTGAACCACAGTCATGTGTCCTGAGCAACAAACTACCATCACACCTACACAAGCACAAATCAATCAGCACGGCCAGTAAGCCAAGGCCAACATGGAGGCAGGGGCCTAGCCGGGCAACAACTCTCATCTGCACACACTCAACACCACACCCCTCGACCTCCAACAATGTGCAGCAGTGAAGCACACATGCACTGGTGACATTGCACATGCACCCATGACTATTCCAGGGTGGTGGGTGGGAACCAAGGTGCAGAAACACATCCCACATGGCCACTCAACAAGACTCCTGAATGTCTGACACACTGCACACCACGCTGTACATGGACATGACGGCAATACCACACCAACCAATGGGATCCCAGCCACAGTCACACACCAATGAAGAAGCCAAGGTCACCCACAAAGAACACACATAGACAACAACCAACATTGCAGCCCGGACCCTGAGGAGTGCCAGCAGTCACACACACAACGTGTCACAATCACTGAAAGATAACACAAACTGGAAATCACATGACAGGGGCAAACAACAAGTGCCAAGGGGAAACCTGACTGTGACCCATCTGCGTCTGCACACAAACTCAGCCCTGACAGCAAACACACCTATGGGTGACACCCTGATGACCAGTAATGTGCCATGCACCCACATCACAGAGAACCCAGGGAGAAGACTTTGGGGAACATAGGTCAACTCAGCAAGCATCACAAACAGGTACAACACTAGGGATCACAGCATGCACAGCTAAACGGAAGTGAACACACAGACATGCTCATACAACACACACCTTGGGCGCAGGCAATGTCACAGGAGTACACACTGCCATGAGGGGACTCCACTCCTGTGTGAGGAAAGCTGTGCCATATGTTGCCTCAGTAGGGCCCCATCATGTCAGCTGAGCACTTGGTCACACAATCAACAATTAGCACCAAATGAAGGCTCCCGTCACATCAGCCTGGTCATGGAAGTGCCAACGAAATCATCAGCATAGATCCAACACACTTGTATAGCAATGTTGCACTGACAACACAGATGAGTCCTTCCCCATTGATGCCCAAACCAGCATGTCCAGTGGAGATGGCCACACGGTCAGGGAAGTAGACGAATTGAACAATGGCAGGCACAACAGATGTGCAGGGGTGGAAGCCACAGATGTGAAATTGCTAATGTAAGTAGGAAATCCCATTGCCAAATACTGAACACATGACACCCTCAGATGCTGCTATGGATGACATGGATACACCACAGGATAGGACACATTCCCCCTGGACCACATGGGTTCCTGCACAGTAACACTTCATTATCATGAGACCAAATATCACCATCACTGCAGCAAGGGCATGGTTAGCATCATCAACAACATGTACATCAGAAGCATATGCACTAGAGAACAGAAAGTTGCTTTATTCAGCATATGTGTGTAATGAAAACTGAAAGTCCAGAAAAAACACAAAGGCCAATGTCCAGTCCATTGTCAAAGTCCAAACAGGGTGACAGTGGCAGATGTCACCCTACGCATGCCTGCACAAAACCAGGGACAATCCACTAGTAGGGGCAACCGGGGGGGCAGGCCAGGCACCGCAGGGACAGGATCAGGGCTCACCAGGAGGAAGCAGGGAAGGGGTGGTGGGTGCTGGAGAGCCACTGACAACTGCAGTGGAGGTGTCTGACATGGTGTGTGCCGGCACAACTGGGGGGCATGACTCAGATGTTGTGGGTGCCGGCACGACTGCAGTGGACCCTGCAGATGGAGTGGACAGGTCCGCCACTGCAGTGCCCAAGTCAGACAGGGTGGTAGTGGACTCCACTGCAGTGCCTACCACCAGGGGAGGAGAATGGGGAACAGGCAAGGTGGGCTGGACAGAGGGGAGGACACCCTCACCACATCAGTGGCACAGACAAGCGCAGCGGGGGTGTGGTTCCGGGAGAGCAAGTGGCAGGGGGAGAAGGCCGGATCCTCTTGGGGATGGTATATCTGTGGGTGGGGGAACCTGGGGCAGGGTGTGGTGGGGGCACCTGTGGAGTGGGGGCCTGAGGGATGGAGGAAGGAGACCTGGTGCCTGAGCTGCAGGGCGGCGGCGGGGTCTTGCTCTTACGACTCCGGGGGGACTTGCGGGTGGGGGCCTCAGTCTGTCTGCGCCTGGGGGAGGGTGTCCGGGGGCAAGGGGCACTCTTCTCCGTGTGGGTGGGCTTCCTCTTCCCCCTGAATGCTGTATCAGCTGGATCGGAGGGAAGAGGCCGAGGTCACTGAGGAAGAGCCGCTGGGTCTTTGGGGTTGCAGGTGAGGCAAGGGAGGGTGCTTTGGAGGAGAGGCAACTGAGGACTGCGCAGTGCTCGTGGATGCGTGTGTGTGTTCCAGGGCCCCATCCCCTGTGAGTCTGGTTTCAGTCCCCTGACTGTGCGTGCGTGTGCGTTTTGTTTGTGGCGTGTGTGTCTGTGTGCTGGATGTGTGTGTGCTGGTGTGTGCCTGTGCCGGTGTGTGTGTGCTTGGGACGGGTAAGGTGCTGGGGAGTGTGGATGGAGCAGAGGCAGGAGGGGTGAGGGACTGTGAGGAGGGACACTGCTGCCGTCAGGGAGGAGTCCATGGACCTATTGCCCCTCTGTAGGTCAGACATGCCCGATGAGATGCCCTCCATGAACGACACCAGCTGAGTCAACAGAGCGGTGTGCGCATGGAGGACACTCAGCATGGCTGTCTGCCCTACATGGAGCTGGCGAAGGAGGTACACAGACTCCTCACTCAGGGCAGCAGGGGACACGGGGGCAGGGGGTGCGGTGCCTGGCCCAAAGGAGACACGCTCCCAAACATGGGAGCCTCCACGGACCTGGGGAATGGGAGCCGATGGGAGGGCGGTGGTGGTGCTGGTGGTGGCGGGGACAGCAACACTAGCTGGGGTGTGGTGGCTGCTGACACCCGCCTCCATAAGGGAGTCATCCTCCGAGTTGCTCTGGTCCTCAGCTGAGGTGGATGGTGCTGAGGACTCCTCGGTGTGGCTCCCCTCGCCCTCCGTGCCACTGGGTCCCTCCGACCACTCCTCGGCTGCTGACCCAGTCTGGCTCTCCGGCTCCTCCTGGTCCGTGGAGCTGTCCCCTTCCGTGGCCGTGGATGTATCTGCAAACAATGGGGAAACAGACAGACATCAGTCACCTGCACCAAACGCACACACCACTGTGAGCACAGCTCATTTCAGAGCAAGCCCTGGCATCATTAGTTGTACATTGCTAAAAGTGCCCTAACTGAACAGGAGAAGCCAATTGTCAGTCTGATGCCAACCATGGCACTCACATCCCACATGGCCTTGCACCCATCTGTCTGGTGTCTGTTGGATAGCAACACCCCAGTGTGGACACATGCACCAACTACACAGTAGTTGGACAGTGCAGAGGACACGGTGTAGCATGTGGACATGCACACATCACAACTCTTGCCACTGAGTCAGTACAGGTTTCCGGATGAAAGGGATGCCCAGAGTCAAAAAGGAAATGCATGTGATGCATACCAGCGACAGACACCATGATGCACCCATGTCCTGATAGCCATCGCCACAATGGTGTGCATGTAGCACATGTCACTCCCCTGCAGGATCACCAATAAGTAGACACATGCCATGGCGGAGGCATGACTGCTAAGTCATACATCACTGTCTCAGTGATGTATGACTTGGCAGCCAGACAACAACACTCTGCACTGTGTCACAATAGTAGGTCATGGGGAATGCAAGTCCTGGAGCTGCACAAGTGCACATGTACATCCCCCACACAACACATCATCTTAACCCTCATCTGTCCAGGTCATACCGATTGGACATATGGGAGACCTGTGACACTACCCTCTGAACCTGAGCCCCTTACAATCTGCTGTGAATGGGAAACAGCTGCCTGAACTTCACATTCGCATACCCCAGTCTGCACGGGCAGCTGATCAAACACCTATGTGACACACAAGTATCGTCTCCTATGGTCACATCTCCAGTGGCATGCTGAGCCCCTACCGAGAAACACCCCAGCAGTCCTGGCAACAAATCCACAGCACACTGACACAGAGGCAGACACCTGAGGGGTCAAATCACTGCGCACAATGTGTCAGCTGATACACGGGAGTGGGAGTACAGAGTGCATTGCATGGCCTGGAGTAGGCATGACTGTCCTGCCCCACATGAATGAGGGATGAGCCCTGGACAGTGGATAGCTGGCTATGTATGTGTGACACACGTAATCTGCACACTCCTGGGGCCCAAACATTGTTCCCACCCGCTGCATGGGCGTGTGCCACATACCCCAGGCACATGTGGTGGCTCAGCTCAGCAAGTGGAGCGCATATCAAAGCAACACGCAGATTACATGTCCGAACACAGGCGTTGTGTGAACAATGGACCCACCCATGATGCCCACAACAGAGTTAGGGAAACAGATGCTGTCCCCCACCTTGAGTGAAGCAAACTGCAAGGACACAGTCCCAAGTGACACAATTCCCTGAATGTAAGGGCCACACCTGGGTATCAGATGAGGAGTGGGCAGTGCACAATAGAGGGACATGGCTCCTGGACAACATGACTGCTGTACTGTGGCAGTTTAACCAGGCCAGAGGAGGGCACATAGCATGTAATACAGAGTTCACAGTGCAGTCTTTGACTCACCCCCTCCTTGCTGCTGTCTGGCCTTCAGCTGCCCATCCAGGTCTGGAAACACCACCGCCAGGATCTGGAGCATGTGGGGGGTCAGGGTCCGTGTGCCGCCCCTCCTGCGAGGAGGCCACAGCTTCAGCTGGACCCGTGCAATCCTCCGGGTCCAGCCCCGAAGGTCCTGCCACCTCTTCTGGAAGTTGCGGATCCGGCGCTTGTAGACCCCACGGACCGGACAGCCCGGACGATGTCCTTCCAGATCTCCTGCTTCCGATGGGCATTAACCTGTCAGGATGACAAAGTGAAAAGGCCATTACTACACATGCAACATATCCGTGCATGACACAGTTGTATATACATGTCTCAATCACAGGGGCACATGATGTACACAGGCAGTGCAACGCTGCCCATGGACAGTTTGCCAGAAGTCACTACATGGTATCATTGCATGGGAAGTAAAACCTTGTTCAAATGCACTGTCACTGCACCATACCTGTCCAGTGCATGTCACTACACACTATGGGGGTGACAACTACTCAGTGAGCCTGCTAGCCAGTGGCGTGCAGACTTTCAGCCTTGCTAGTCAGACAAAATGCACATTCAGAAAGGCAGTGCACAGAACACTCACCTGCTCCCCTGGTGTCCCATACAGCTTGCTGTACTGTGGAAGTAGGCTGTCCAGCAGGGCCTGGTTCTCCTCAAGGCTGAAGGCTGGGGCTCTCTCCACAGTACGTGCCATTGCAGGGTCCAGAGGGGGCAGAGACAGCAGCAGTGCAGTGGCAGATGTCGTCCTGGAGCATGTAGTGCAGGCAAGTGAGCTCTCAGGGGAACAGTCAGCATTATATGTGTGCTGCAGAGGCAGATACTGTCCCATGTGTCCAAAGTGATAGGTCCAAGTCGTTTGCATCTTCTGAATCTGGCCAATCCATGGAATAGCAGCACCAATACACGCCCACAGCATCCTTCAAATCTTCAACTTCATGACATACATGATTTTGCAACATTGTTGTGGGTGACCAACTGAATTTCCAGCAACCGACTCGTTCGAATTTCGAAAACGCGTCCGTTGCCAGGCTAAGCCATTGTCAATGGGTGCGCACCGATCGGTCCATTGCTGATCAACGCGTACAGGGGTACAACGCGTACCCGCACACATTGAATGCAATGGGCCGGCCGGGGCACCGATCGGTCCATTGCTGATCAACGCGTACAGGGGTACAACGCGTACCCGCACACATTGAATGCAATGGGCCGGCCGGGGGCACCGATCGGTCCATTGCGGTACAATGCGTACAGGGGTACTAACGCGTACCTGCACACATTGAATGCAATGGGCCGGCCGGGGCACCGATCGGTCCATTGCGGTACAACGCGTACAGGGGTACAATGCGTACCTGCACACATTGAATGCAATGGGCCGGCCGGGGGCACCGATCGGTCCATTGCGGTACAACGCGATACAGGGGTACAACGCGTACCCGCGCACATTGAATGCAATGGGCCGGCCTGGGGCACCGATCGGTCCATTGCTGATCAACGCGTACAGGGGTACAACGCGTACCTGCACACATTGAATGCAATGGGCCGGCCGGGGGCACCGATCAGTCCATTGCGGTACAACGCGTACACGGGTACAACGCGTACCTGCACACATTGAATGCAATGGGCCGGCCGGAGGCACCGATCGGTCCATTGCTGATCAACGCGTACAGGGGTACAACGCGTGCCTGCACACATTGAATGCAATGGGCCGGCCGGGGGCACCGATCGGTCCATTGCTGTTCAACGCATCCCTGTACAAGTGACTGGTATATGTCACCATGCCTGTCTCAGATGAACATATGCCAGCCACAGATAGCTCCCAGGGAGTGAGGGGCACACCTACAACACGACAGCCTGTCCAAACTGTATCATAAGGCATGTAAGGCTGCATTTCCTATTGTGTGTATGTTGGTGTACATGTTGTCCTGTGGGTGTCACCTGGGTGCAGCCACCCCCAGGCTGTGCACGTGTTCATGGGGACAGGATCCTGGGTGTTACGTGTACATGACCACTGTGATGTGCAACTGTTCATATCTGTGCATGTGCCATGGTCACATTTCACGGTGGTGTATGTGTATGTCATGTCACATACCCGTGAGTCCCATGTGGGACGGTATGTTTGACCCAGGGTGTCCCAGTGGCACAATAGTGATGGTCCTCCACAGTCTGTGTGCATGTAGTGTTTACAATGTCTCTGATTTCATGTGCACAATGGGAGACAGTCTCCACATCCACGTTGTGTGTGCATGGACTTTGATGTTGTGCGTGTGTGTGTCACAGACGTCCATGTCTGTCCTGCAGTGGCAAGTGGGACCACTACCTGTGGGGGTCATGGTTTTTTTGCTCTGGTGTATATCTGATACTCCATGTAATGCCAGTGTCCATGTGGCAATACAGGGTCCCTGGGAATGTACCTGTCGTTGAGCTGTGATGCCTGGGGCACATCTGTCCTCACATGTCACTGTGGGGGGTGATTGTGACACGGCAGCAGGAGATGGGAACTGTGACACGGCCTCATGATATCCAAAGGGCCAACCTGGGCCTTATTGATGCCACTTGTTGAACCGTGATGACAGATGTTGGCCATGTATGTACCATACATGTCCTTACGGAACTGCACACTTCATGTAGTTGTGCCTCATAATGATGTATGTTGTGATATTGAGTGTGTTCAATGCCGCATATGTGGGGTGACTGACAATCTTGCTTTCTTCTCCTCTGCACTGCAGGGCTCCTGCTGTCCATCAACCATTCCCAGACCTGGCAACGATGGTGGAACGGGACAGCATCCGACGGTACCGCTTCACCAGGCAGCTGATTGAGGATTTGGCAGTGCAGTTGGCACCACATTTGCAGCCTGGCCGGCCGTATCCTACAGCGCTGACCCCCAAGGTGAAGGTGATGGCAGCCCTACACTTCTTTGCCACCGGTACCTTCCAACATACTGTGGCGACTGCTGGTGGGATGTCACAGACCATGTTGAGCCGTGTGCTCCGCGATGTTTTGGAGGCAATGTTGCTATTCCTGAACCGGTACATCTATTTCCCTAGACTGCAACGACTCACTGACGTGAAGAGTGACTTCTATGCCCTGGGGAGGATGCCGCATGTCATTGGCTCCATTGATGGGACACATGTGGCTTTGGTACCACCACAGGCCCAGGAGCAGGCCTACCGTAACCGCAAGCACTACCACTCGGTCAATGCACTGGTGGTGTGTCTTGCAGATATGACCATCACACACGTGTGTGCCCGTTTCCCTGGTTCAGCAGACGATGCCTTTGTGATGAGGAGTAGTCGCATCCCCAGGATGATGGCACAGATGCAGAACCAGCGTGCCTGGCTTGTCGGTGTGTACTGACTTTGTGCCATTGTGTGTGATCTGATCTGTAGTATTCCGCCCACTTTTCCAAGTCAGCTAATGTGCACTTGTCTGTCCGTAGGTGACTCGGGATACCCCAACATGCCGTGGTTGCTGACACCCCTCAGGAACCCTGTGACACCAGCCCAGATGCGCTACAATGAGGCACATGGTCGGACCAGGAGAGTGATTGAGCGGACATTTGGTCTCCTGAAGAGCCGCTTCCGCTGCCTGGACAAGACAGGAGGGTCCCTCCCATATGCCCCAGCGAAAGTGTGCAAGATTATCATCGTCTGCTGCATGCTCCACAACCTGGCAGTGCGGAAGGAGTTGCCTCTCATCCAGGATGACAATGACCAACATCCGCCACCTGTGGAGGATCCTGGCCTGGACCACGATGCCAGTGATGATGATGATGATGAGGGTGATGTCCGCACACAGCTCATCACCAACTTCTTTAGCTGAATGTGAGTATCCTGAGGTGTCATGTCAATGATGTGAGTTGGCATGATATGTGTAGGTGGTGCTCTGGTGCTGTTGGAGTGTGTCCATGGGCTACTTGACTGGATGTGTGTAGCGATGTGTGCTTACAGGTGGTCTGTACTCCCCAACAGTGTTGACATGCTAACTTGGTTCTGGGTGGGTATCTTGTAACATGTATTGTGCATGAGTTTTGCTGTTCTGTCCTGTTCTCCATTGCTTTTGACTGTGTGTCATTTCTGTCCTTCACAGGGTACTTTCAGATTCGTTTGGTCAACTGTGACCACCGACGACGTGATTGTACTTCCAGGGTGGTAGCTGTTGTGTCCCTACAGGTGATGTGCGCAACACCCATGGACTTCCTTCCTTCTACAGTTGTTGACTGTGTGCCCGCTGCCAGGTGGGATTACCTTGCATCTGTAGTGGTTACGACATGTTGCAACTGTGTAATAAACCTGTGCTTCACTTTGTGATGTGCGTTGTCTGTGGTCACACATTTGACTGCCATTTGCTTACTGCACCTGTGGGCTACTTGACTACAACTGGGAATAGGTGTGGTGTCTGTGCATTGCACCGTCTTCCCTGGCAACATCAGTGTAGGCAATGAGTCAGATGGCCTAGGTGTGTATGTGTTGTGTAGCCCTGGTGGTGTGTCTCCCTCATATGTGTCACGTTGCCTTTACTCACATGCCTGTGTTGTACTTGCTGTTGCAGTTCGCATACACAGTGTAATTTTGCAGTTCATCATCCCCATGACAGCACCCACGTTGGAATCACAACAGAGGCAAGTATGGTGTATTAGTGTGTTTATTGTGATACATTTGTGTGAATAGTGCATAGGATGGTTAGTGCTGTACATACATCTTGCAATCAGAAGTTCCTAGGTGAATTGAAAGTCCTGGTAGACAAAATCCCCAGTATCGGGGCCACAGTTGTCTGAGACATTGGTCCAACTTGTACTCCCCATGTAATGTGTGGGAGTTGTGTTGCCGTCAACAGGGTGAACAGTTTGTGCACAAAGGTGAACATCCAGAACAGGTTCAGCCTTCCTGGGAGTTGCAATTGGCCATCGGCCTCTCACTTGCCCCTCCTCGGACGACCCCTCTTCTTTGGGGGGGGCCCTCAAGTACAGGCTGCTGCGGTGCAGGGGACTCTCCGCCAGAGTCATCCTCCCTCCCTGTGGCAGTTGCAGTTTGTTCAGCACCAGATGTTGTTGGCACACAGGGAGGTGTAGACTGGTTGTTGTTCATCTGGCGGAGGCATTGTAAAATGTCCCTGTGCACCGCCGTCATCTCTTGCAGTGCGTCCCACTTGGACTCCACGCGGGACATGTGTGAGTCCAAGCGGGCATGATGGGCAGCCTGCTGCTGTTTCATGTCTCTGAGGAGCCCCACTACCTGGCTGTGATCTCCGGTGCTGGACTGGTACGCATCAGTTGTGACCAGTTGTGGGTCATCATGCACACCAGCAACCTCTGCAAGCAGCGACCTCTGTCTCCCACCCCTCCCACCACCCCTGCCGACATGTGCAGTGAGTGCAGTGGCACGCACAGATGACCCTGGTCCCCCTTGGGGGTTGGTGGTGGTGGTGGTGTCCATGGCCCCACGTTGGTCCAGGGTCCCTGTGCTGGTGTTGCTCCCTGTTCTGTCCATGTCGGCAGGGATGGTATTTGTGGTGACAGTCGTTGGAGAGGTGGGTGCAGGGGGTGCAGCTGGTGGTCCTGCTGGTGCTGCAGCTGGTGGTCCTGCTGGTGCTGCATGTTGACTTGCACCGGATGTGCCAGGTTGGTCTTCTTCATCCGAGGAGGGCAGAGGCTGTACGACACCAGTGAGCTCCGCATCCTCTTGAGCCTGGGACTGGGACTCCTCAGCGTCTGCTGC
>CAWUFW010030243.1:0-17597 GCA_963921515.1 Calotriton arnoldi
ACAAAAGACAAAAGGACCAAGCTTATGCTAAATTTGGTGCAGGTATATTCAAGGGCACAATTGTGAGTAAAGATCAAAACGTAATTTTCTATGAAACATTGGGTGTATGCAGGGCACGAGTCGGGGGTCCACGCGGGTGGACGGCGTCCCCCACTTATTTCACAGGGGGACGCCGTCCACCCTGCCAGAAGTTGGGCCCCACTGATAAAGATGCTGAATTCGTCCCAGTGTAATATCTAAACACCGGGACACTTTCAGCAGCGCCTGCACGTTGTTATCTGCTTTCGATCGGCAACAACGTGTAGGCGGGGACGGGCTCTCTTATTTCTAACTCCTGCTGGTTCTTAACAAAGGCCGAGTCTGAGGGGTCATCAGGCCTCCTTTTGTTCGAGACCCCTGGCTGGCAGCAGTCAGGAGCCTCGCACCCAGAAGCAAATGCAGCAGAGGAGAAACAAAGGCTCACACCTTGTTAGCACTTCACACATACTGAAGAGAGGCAGCTTTTCACTTTGTTCAGGCTCTGTTTAGGAGATATGCATGCACTGTAAGAACTGCAGATGTGTTGGTCTTTCCCAGTATTTGCACAAAATAAATAGCATTTATATAGGGCTTACTACCCCTGAGGAGGCGTTGTAATAATTTAAATATCAATATTTTTTCTTTTAAAGCACTATGGCTAGAGGAAGCTTTACGCTGACAAAAGGCACCATTGTTTTATGTGTATATGTGTAGCGTACAAAAGTGTGAATCTTCTGCCTAATGCAGGAGAAGTATACTCGAAATGTGCTCCAATGTACTCATGATACACCTGCTAAATATGTATGTGAGGGCTTAAGATTTGATGTCACTTCTTGTGATGCCACTTCCTGTGATGTCATGCGTGTCACGCGCCGTGATGTCACGCGTCGTGATGTCACTTGCTTACTGATTAACTAGGTTAGTCCCCCCACTTCTTTTTTTAGGACTTGTGCCCTGGGTGTATGTGTGTGCCGGTATTTCAACCACAGACCATGTATACTATGATTATTTCGAGAACTATATAGCACTTAGAAAGGTTGCATGTCAGAACATTTCGGTCTGGTGATATATATAGCTTTTGTGGCCTTGCTACTCCGGGGATGCACTGGGGAGTTTAGGTCTCGCCTAAGACATGTGCTGAGATATTGTTTTGAAACCGAGGCCTTGGAAGCCGTCTGCTACGTACTATTGGTTGGCTTCCTTGTCTCTCTCATTTGCTTGCTTCTTATTGGTCAGCTGCCATAGGCTTCCTTCCTCTTCATATTTTTGTCTCTCCCTTGTAGCATAGCACATCACTTGTGTCCTTCCACAGCTCATTTTTTTAGGCACTTTGTTTTTCTTTGTGTTTAGGCATTCTACCGGAGCACGCCCTATTCAGCGGCCTCACTGACGTACTTCTCCCTCTTCCGTGTTCCGACTGCCTGGCAGCCCTCTGCTATCTGTTGTGTTGCCCCCCAATCCCTCTGTTACCTGGGTTGCCCCAACACCCGCTCTCCCTCCGCTGTCCCTCTTCCCCTCGTGTTCTCCCTCCCTCCAATGTTGTGTTGGCCTTTGTGCACGTTCTGCCCTTCCAACCTACTGTTGTCCGTGTTGCCTCTGTCCCTTAACTGACTGTAGCAAAAAAAAAAGCTGTGTTGCCCCATCACCCGCCCTCTCTCTGTTGTCCATGTTGCCCCTCACACCCTCCCTGTTTTGTCTGTGTTGCCCCCTCGTACCTGCTTTACCCCTCCCACACCCCCTCGTCTGTTTTCCCCTGCCACCCAATATCCCTCCGTTGTCAGTGTTTCCCCTGCCACGGGACCTCCCCCAGTTGTCTGTGTTGCCCCTGCCACCAGCCCTATCTCCCTTGTTTGTGTCCAAGCCCCTCCCCCCAGTGCCATAACGCTGCAATACAACATGGCTAGATCACTTCCTTGTCCAAGACGTTATTTAAACAAGCATTTGCAATGCAATAGGTCTCGCATTTACGAGAGTTTAAGAAATTGTCATTTACAATGGCAATAGCTCAAACTCTTGTAAATGCGAGACCTATTTCACTTCAAAGAAGCAGCCTCATTGTCCAGGGCTGCTTGAAAGTGAAAGTGCGCATGGCGAGGGAAGCACGTGCCTGCAGTAGGACAAACCCATAAAAAAAAGAGTGCTTACAGACTAAATAAGACATACTGTGTTGCAACAGAAGTAAAAGGGCCAGTCCTCATGGGAGGTTACAAATGCAGACAATGCGGTACCAAGGAGGGACTAACAACCCTAATAACGACTGGCAAGCCACCGTTTACAAAGGACAATGACACAAGCCAATGACAAATATTGGTGGAGAGTGGGCGGGGCTTCAAAGTCATACTCCACTACTGCAAGCCTCGTAGCAGTGCATGCATTGCCCAGGCTCGACCTAAAAAGAGCTATGCCGTGGCAAGTGCAGGTCGCGCCATAGCTCTTTTTTTAGGTCGAGCCTAGCGTCACAGCGCATGCGCTGCTCGCTTTGTGAGGCATGCTGTATTAGGGTATGTTTTAGAAGTGGTGTGGAAGCCCCGCCCTTATTTTTCATTGGATGGCGTCATCGTCCATGGTAAATGCTGGCTTCCGATTGATAATGAGGCTTCTTAGTCACTCCTTGTTACCGCCCTGTCTCCTTTTGGGACCGCCCATCAGGACTGGGTCTTTTACTTGCGGCGTTACACTATCTCCTTCATTAGTTGGTAAGCACTATATGTTTTTCACAATGGCGACAGCTTGTCTGGTATTTGTATTCAGGGTTTTAGCGCGGGGCTGTAGAGCCTGAGAACCAGGTCAGCAGAGCCGTTGTAGAGCCAGAGAACCAGGTCAGCAGAGCCGCTGTAGAGCCAGAGAACCAGGTCATCAGAGCTGCTGTAGAGCCAGAGAACCAGGTCAGCAGAGCTGCTGTAGAGCCAGAGAACCAGGTCAGCAGAGCTGATGTAGAGCCAGAGAACCAGGTCAGCAGAGCCGCTGGAGAGCCAGAGAACCAGGCCAGCAGAGCCGCTCTAGAGCCAGAGAACCAGGTCAGCAGAGCCGCTGTAGAGCCAGAGAACCAGGCAGAGCCGCTGGAGAGCCAGAGAACCAGGTCAGCAGAGCCGCTCTAGAGCCAGAGAACCCGTTCAGCCGAGCCTCTGTAGAGCCAGAGAACCAGGTCAGCAGAGCTGTTGTAGAGCCAGAGAACCAGGTCAGCAGAGCTGCTGTAGAGCCAGAGATCCAGGTCAGCAGAGCTGCTGTAGAGCCAGAAAACCAGGTCAGCAGAGCCGCTCTATAGCCAGAGAACCAGGTCAGCAGAGCTGCTGTAAAGCCAGAGAACCAGGTCAGCAGTCCTGCTGTAGAGCCAGAGAACCAGGTCAGCAGAGCCGTTGTAGAGCCTGAGACCCAGGTCAGCAGAGCTGTTGTAGAGCCTGAGACCCAGGTCAGCAGAGCTGCTGTAGAGCCAGAGAACCAGGTCAGCAGAGCTGCTGTAGAGCCATAGAACCTGGTCAGCAGAGCCGCTCTAGAGCCAGAGAACCGGGTCAGCAAGCCGCTCTAGAGCCAGAGAACCAGGTCAGCAGAGCCGCTGTAGAGCCAGAGAACCAGGTCAGCAGAGCTGCTGTAGAGCCAGAAAACCAGGTCAGCAGAGCTGCTGTAGAGCCAGAAAACCAGGTCAGCAGAGCTGCTGTAGAGCCAGAGAACCAGGTCAGCAGAGCTGCTGTAGAGCCAGAGAACCAGGTCAGCAGAGCAGTTGTAGAGCCTGAGACCCAGGTCAGAACAGGTGCTGCAGGGGCTGGAGAGGTACAAACGTAATCAGACACAGAAGAGGTGCAATGATGCAGCGTACTATGGCACATTCTGTCGCAATATTTTGCTATTTTGTCATTTTACAACACAGTAGTACTGTCTGGGCAAACGTTTCTCCTCATTAGCAGCACTCTAACACCTGAATACAGCCGTCAGCAACGAAATGGTGACAATTAATCTTTGCAAAGCGTGTGTCCCCCCCGGGGGACCACGGCTGATGCTTTTTAAAGCCTTTTGATCCATCTGAGCTAGAATCAATGTTTGCAACTGATACAGACGATCTGAATCATACGGCAAGTGTGGAAAATATGTAAATACTCCGAGAACGCGGCGGCCACAATATTGCGTTATTCCAGTGGTCCTGTGTGAGAAGTTGGCCTGGCATATGCTGTCCACTAATTATAGTGGGCACCTTGCACCAGTCCAAATCGACTCTTATGGTAGGTAGGTTAAAGACAACCTTATTGAAAGCTATCCTAGTGGTAGCTGTGGAGAGCAGCCTTCAGGCTAAGTCTTGAAGGAATGTAAAGCAGCTTGTTTTACCAGTCTATAATCTCTTGAGTGACCAAATGAAAGAGCACCACACCAGGTATATATTCAAAATATATGTATTTATTACTAAACACACCCCTCTAGTCTCTTTATGAGGCTAGAGTTCGAAATACATAGGTTATAAGATCTTAAATCACAGTAATAGCACAAATACACGTTTGGGCCCTAGGGGCGTACCAAACCATATACCAATAAAGTGGTATTCGAACCACGACTGAACTAGACACTAGGCCTAGAGCCTCTAGAAGTGCTTGGACCACAAGGAACCACCCAAGGTAGTGACACAGGGGACCCACGGGAGACGCGTGCAGTGTAAATACACAACCGCGATACGCCGTTAACTTCTATGGAGAAAGTCGGGATCGGGAAAATAGAGGAAAGGGACACTTAGAAGAGGACTAGGACAAAACCCTTTGAGATCTAGGACTTTGAAGAGTCTCTACCCACGGGAGCACCGGAGTACTCGTGTTACCTCACCCAGGGAAGCCGGGTGCATAGGTGCCTTTCGGGGTCGGGTTTCGTCGTCGGTTCTTATGGCGATCTGCTGCAAAGTGCTGCTGGCGACCAGGGGAAAAGTGTCCGGGTGGATCCAAGAGTGGATCGGAGTTCTGAAGAACCTGAAAGCAGAGGGGACAGAGTCTGGGTCACTAGCCAGTGACCAGGGAGGCGATGGACAGATGCCCACCGATGTCGAGTGCTTCAGATTCGGTGACGGTCGTCTTGACTCTTCAGCCACGAGGTCCGGGAGGCGTTGTCGGCGACCAGGAGCAGGATTCGGGCTGTTGCTCGATGTCTGTCGAGTGCAGAGGTGTCGGCGACCAGATTGGACCCAACAAGCCTTGGCAACGGCAAGTCTCGAGTAAGATGTAGATCGTCGATGATGCAGACCAGCAAGGTCTGGGGAACTCACCCAGCGAGGGTAAGTGAGGGCAGGCCTGGAGCAACCAGACTGCCAAGTAAAGAAAAGATTGGCCTTCGTTAAGGGCTACTAGCCAACGGGCTAGCGACCGCGAAGGAGCCTCGTGACGCCGCACGTGGAGCTGGCTTACAGGACACTCGTGGAGTGGGGGCCAGTGATCTTCGGTGCAAGTGGTGCTGGAGGCTAGGGCTACTCGGAGCCCAAAGCACGACTTCTTGGGAGACCCAGAAGATGGTGCACTTGCAAATGTGCTCGGTGTCCAGGGGTCACGGTCTCAAGTCACCCACGATAGCCACGGGCCTCAGCTTTGCTGGGGACTCAGGGTAGCCTCAGGGAAGTCTGAGAATCCACCTCTGGTGATGCGATGACTTCGGCGTCCGACGGGAGCTTCAGTGATGCGAACCGGACAGATGCTTCTTTGGTGCCTGCCAAGCAGGGGAGTCACTCCTTGACCCCAAGGGAGATTCTTCAGTCCTCTAATCGTGAGTAGAGCGTCGAAGGTCCAGGATTCTGTTTCAGAGTTTCGTCCAGGTATAATCTAATCTTGCTGTGGCAAGGGTTCCCCATTTTAACCAGTAAAACAGGGAGGGACTAACTCTATGACCCCACCTATGGGAGGGTCAAGGGAGGGGGTGGCTACACCCACTTCCCTTTGTCCAGTTTCGTGCCAGAGGAGGGGCAGGTAGCCCCTGAGCTGGTTTGAACTGGCATATGCACAGAGGAGCCTTTTGCTCCCCCAGTGCAGGACTTCAAAGCACTCTAAGAGTGCACCCACCCAGCCCCAATGCACATTATCCTGTCTGGGGAGGTGGTCACACCTCCCTGCAACAGGAAACCTATTGTCCAGGCCTCCCCTGCCGGAGTTTCGTCCAGCAGCAGGAGGCCAGACTTGTGTCTGTGGCAGCAGCATCCATTTTGTGATGCCAGGGCTTCAGAAAGAAGTTACCGGGTAAGCCAGAGTTAACATGTCTTTCCCTCTAGAAGGGTGGAATGCTACCCCCGCCGCCAGGATTGGCGGGGGGTAGTATTCCAAGATGTTTGACACCAAACACGACATGTTTAGGTGCAGCCATTCCAAAGTTAGCATTTTACCGCGAGGATATAATGCTCTTAAGAGTATATGGTCAGGCTGCACTACAAACAGCATCAGAGATGGTCTCCGAACGCTGCAGAGGGCCCTGCTCATGCAGGGGCACCCTCTCACATAGGAACCATGCACTCTGCCTTTAGGATTGATAAGGCCTGCCTTAGGAGTGACTTATAGGTTTATATGTGTGTACGTATTTCGTGATATAGGTAACCTATATCACAGTAAGGAGTGCATGCACCACCTTACCCAGGCTGCAGTAGCAGACCTGTGGTGTCAGTTTGGATGGCCTTCCAGGGGTGGCATAATACATGCTGCAGCCCCTGGCAGGCCTCTGAGGTACCTATGCCCTTGGTACATAGTATACCATATACTAGGGACTTATAAGGGCACTCCAGATCCCAATCAGAGATGTGCCTAAGGCACATGGAATCCATTTTACAGAGAAAGCAGATAGACTGGGGCCCTGAATAGCAGGATCCCAGTCCAACTAAGTCATAAACCAGCAAAACACCATAAAAAAAGTGGGGGCAACCATATAGTCAGATTCCACCTTCCTACATAACCCCCCCAAACGAAAGGAGATAAGGCTAACCTTGGCCAGTTGAGCCTATATTGACTAAGTGGCCATATAAGGAAGCACCTGCACTAGCATGGTTGCCCCCTATGTTATGGTCCACTAAGCAATCCCTCACCCTAAGGGTATGAGAGGGTCTCCACCATGGGGAATCACTACCTCTGGTGTGCTTAGGTAAAGTACAAGGCTGGTGAGGTGTCTGAGTAGGGAAGTGAGGCCCTAGGAATGTTGGCCTCAGTTTCCTCAGATCACTGGTCACCATGTACGCCTGTCTTTCCATGACTGAGTTGCACTTTGCTCTAAGGGTCAACCTTTGGCTGCCTACAGCTGGGGGTTGGGTCCCTTTGGATGGAACACTGGAGGGACATGGCAGGTTTGGAACCTTCTGGTCCCAGGTTTGCCCTTGCCTACCAGAGTCCTTCTGGGGGAGGTCCCTACATAAAGGTATGGGGGATCCCTCAGTGTGTAGAGGAATTTTCACCTGGCTAGGGCTACTAGACTGGCTGCCCCTAATCTGCTGATGGGGGCTTCCTCTGGACAGGGGGCCCGGGGGGTCCACTGACCTCCCTGACCTCTGCAGCCCTGGGCTGACTGAGGCAGGGTAGAGAGGAGCAGGTTACCTGCTCCAGACTGGGTACCACCGTGGAAGGGTCCTCTGCCATCAGGGGTGTGGCCAGGCCAGGCCTGACTACCTCTGTGGCAGTTCCTTCACTAGGGGTAGGGTCAGTTCCCTGAGGAGGCTGACCCTTACCTACTGTCTGGGGGGAAGAAGACTTTTCTTCAACCCTTTTGCTCTCTTTTGGGGGAGAGTGGGCCCTTCTTTCAGGCTCCATCTCTCCAAATTCTTGGGCTGGGGCTGTGGCCATCACAGCCCCACTAACCTTTACAGGGACGCCCAACATCCTAAGATGGGTTTGGTGTTCAACTTCAGCCCAGGCTGAAATTTCCAAATCATTGCCCATCAGGCAATCTACAGGTAAGGTGGGGGACACTGCCACTCTCTTTGGGCCTGTGACCCCCTCCCAGCTGAGATTGACTATGGCCATGGGGTGATCTGTTCTGACACCATCAATGTTGGTCACCTGGTATTTAAACTCAGGTAAAAGCTGGTGAGGGGGACTAGTTTCCCTGCCACCATGGTGACACTAGCCCCTGTGTCCCTAAATGCCACAGCTTTCTGACCATTAATTATTGGCTCCAATCTGTACCTGCCCAATGCTATGGGACCCATGGTAAAGGTGGCAAATCCTATACCACCATCAGAGTCAGAGGAGTCTGTTGAGGGGTCCCTGTCTAAACTAGGGCCCACCTCTGTTCCTCTTGCAAAAGCACCCAACTTTTTGGGTGCACTACTCCCAACTGGAGGATTACTACTGGTAGTACCAGGAGGGGTGGTAGTAGTTGTGGGAGGAACATTTTCTTTATTGCCAATCCTGGGGCAACTGGAATCAGTTTTCCAGTGCCCAGGCTTTTTACAGACATGGCAATATGGTTTCTTTTCAGGAGAGGAAGGAGTTTGGGACCCACCCCCAGAAGAGGAATTTTGGGGCCCTGTAGGGGACTTATCCTTAGATTTATCCCCACCTTTCTCTTGGGACTTAGTAGAATCTTTCTTCTGGTCACCACCCTGATTTCTAGTTTTTACTCTGGTTCTGACCCATTTGTCTGCCTTCTTTCCCAATTCTTGGGGAGAGGTCAGATCAGAGTCCACCAGATACTGGTGCAAAAGCTGGTTTTGACAATTATTAAGGATCTGCTCCCTCATAATCAGATTATACAATCCTGAGAAGTCACACACCTTACTGCCCATCAACCAGCCTTCCAGAGCCTTGGCAGAACAATCCACATAGTCTACCCAGTCTTGAGTCTGTGCTTTTTGGGTGTCTCTGAACTTCAACCTGTACTGTTCAGTGGTTAGGCCAAACCCATCAATAAGAGCACTCTTCAAGACCTTGTAATTATCAGCATCCTCCTCTCTAACAGTGAGGAGCTTGTCTCTGCCTTTGTCAGCAAAGGAGAGCCACAAGATTGCTGCCCACTGCTCCTGAGGGACCTTCTGTACTTTACAGGCCCTCTCTAAAGCAGTTATCCATTTGTGGATGTCATCCCCACTCTGGTAGGGAGGGACAATCTTGCTCAGGTTCCTATGGTCATAGGACCTTTCCCTATCTCTAGGGACATGGCTGCCACCATGGGACTCTAGTCCCAACTTTCTTCTCTCTTTAAGGAGATCTAGGGATTCTCTATCTAAAGCCAATTGCTTCTTCCTGATCTCCAGTTGAGTTTCCTCATACTGGACCAGTCTCTTTCTTCTCTCATGAGAGGATTCCCTCCTGTGAGAAGAAACAGAGCTCCCTATTGAGGTGCCAGAGTGGTTAGACTCCTGAGAAGGAGACCTAGACTTTCTGAGCACACTCATAATCCTTCCTGGGGGGACAAAGGTGTGGTCCTCAAGATCCTCATCTTCATCTTCCCCAGAAGGGATTGGGTTTTCCAGGTCAGGGTCATTGTCACCCTCCTGGTCAGTTTCAGTGGGGGGGCTGGGGGTAGTAGTACCCCTGACCCCTTCCTCATCTGCTGGCCCACCCTCTGCTCCTACCCCTTCAGTCTCTGAAGACTTACTAAGATCATAAGCCATCAACAACTCCTGGAGGTGTTGGGTGGTGGGACTTTGGCCTGTCCTTAATTTCCTCACGTTACACAAAGCTCTCAGTTCCAAGAATGGGAGTGTGTCATACTTGGAGGGGAAGCTCAATGGCTTCCTGCAGGGCATCTCTAGATCCTGCTTTTAAAGACATTACTAGTGTGGTGTGGTGTATGCACTACCTACTCTAGTGTGGCCTACTAAACTCTCTTGAGTTGTAGAAAGGGTTGTGCTATCCCTTAACACACAACTCTAAGTTCAGTAGAACTTACTGATATTCTAAGCTTAAATTATATGTACCTTAGGTACCTTTAGTGGTTTTCAGTTGATCAATTCAATTGAGATTATCTGGTAAAACAATAGCAAGCTGGAATCCCACACGCTGCACACCAATGTGAGAAGTTGGCCTGGCATATGCTGTCCACTAATTATAGTGGGCACCTTGCACCAGTCCAAATCGACTCTTATGGTAGGTAGGTTAAAGACAACCTTATTGAAAGCTATCCTAGTGGTAGCTGTGGAGAGCAGCCTTCAGGCTAAGTCTTGAAGGAATGTAAAGCAGCTTGTTTTACCAGTCTATAATCTCTTGAGTGACCAAATGAAAGAGCACCACACCAGGTATATATTCAAAATATATGTATTTATTACTAAACACACCCCTCTAGTCTCTTTATGAGGCTAGAGTTCGAAATACATAGGTTATAAGATCTTAAATCACAGTAATAGCACAAATACACGTTTGGGCCCTAGGGGCGTACCAAACCATATACCAATAAAGTGGTATTCGAACCACGACTGAACTAGACACTAGGCCTAGAGCCTCTAGAAGTGCTTGGACCACAAGGAACCACCCAAGGTAGTGACACAGGGGACCCACGGGAGACGCGTGCAGTGTAAATACACAACCGCGATACGCCGTTAACTTCTATGGAGAAAGTCGGGATCGGGAAAATAGAGGAAAGGGACACTTAGAAGAGGACTAGGACAAAACCCTTTGAGATCTAGGACTTTGAAGAGTCTCTACCCACGGGAGCACCGGAGTACTCGTGTTACCTCACCCAGGGAAGCCGGGTGCATAGGTGCCTTTCGGGGTCGGGTTTCGTCGTCGGTTCTTATGGCGATCTGCTGCAAAGTGCTGCTGGCGACCAGGGGAAAAGTGTCCGGGTGGATCCAAGAGTGGATCGGAGTTCTGAAGAACCTGAAAGCAGAGGGGACAGAGTCTGGGTCACTAGCCAGTGACCAGGGAGGCGATGGACAGATGCCCACCGATGTCGAGTGCTTCAGATTCGGTGACGGTCGTCTTGACTCTTCAGCCACGAGGTCCGGGAGGCGTTGTCGGCGACCAGGAGCAGGATTCGGGCTGTTGCTCGATGTCTGTCGAGTGCAGAGGTGTCGGCGACCAGATTGGACCCAACAAGCCTTGGCAACGGCAAGTCTCGAGTAAGATGTAGATCGTCGATGATGCAGACCAGCAAGGTCTGGGGAACTCACCCAGCGAGGGTAAGTGAGGGCAGGCCTGGAGCAACCAGACTGCCAAGTAAAGAAAAGATTGGCCTTCGTTAAGGGCTACTAGCCAACGGGCTAGCGACCGCGAAGGAGCCTCGTGACGCCGCACGTGGAGCTGGCTTACAGGACACTCGTGGAGTGGGGGCCAGTGATCTTCGGTGCAGGTGGTGCTGGAGGCTAGGGCTACTCGGAGCCCAAAGCACGACTTCTTGGGAGACCCAGAAGATGGTGCACTTGCAAATGTGCTCGGTGTCCAGGGGTCACGGTCTCAAGTCACCCACGATAGCCACGGGCCTCAGCTTTGCTGGGGACTCAGGGTAGCCTCGGGGAAGTCTGAGAATCCACCTCTGGTGATGCGATGACTTCGGCGTCCGACGGGAGCTTCAGTGATGCGAACCGGACAGATGCTTCTTTGGTGCCTGCCAAGCAGGGGAGTCACTCCTTGACCCCAAGGGAGATTCTTCAGTCCTCTAATCGTGAGTAGAGCGTCGAAGGTCCAGGATTCTGTTTCAGAGTTTCGTCCAGGTATAATCTAATCTTGCTGTGGCAAGGGTTCCCCATTTTAACCAGTAAAACAGGGAGGGACTAACTCTATGACCCCACCTATGGGAGGGTCAAGGGAGGGGGTGGCTACACCCACTTCCCTTTGTCCAGTTTCGTGCCAGAGCAGGGGCAGGTAGCCCCTGAGCTGGTTTGAACTGGCATATGCACAGAGGAGCCTTTTGCTCCCCCAGTGCAGGACTTCAAAGCACTCTAAGAGTGCACCCACCCAGCCCCAATGCACATTATCCTGTCTGGGGAGGTGGTCACACCTCCCTGCAACAGGAAACCTATTGTCCAGGCCTCCCCTGCCGGAGTTTCGTCCAGCAGCAGGAGGCCAGACTTGTGTCTGTGGCAGCAGCATCCATTTTGTGATGCCAGGGCTTCAGAAAGAAGTTACCGGGTAAGCCAGAGTTAACATGTCTTTCCCTCTAGAAGGGTGGAATGCTACCCCCGCCGCCAGGATTGGCGGGGGGTAGTATTCCAAGATGTTTGACACCAAACACGACATGTTTAGGTGCAGCCATTCCAAAGTTAGCATTTTACCGCGAGGATATAATGCTCTTAAGAGTATATGGTCAGGCTGCACTACAAACAGCATCAGAGATGGTCTCCGAACGCTGCAGAGGGGCCCTGCTCATGCAGGGGCACCCTCTCACATAGGAACCATGCACTCTGCCTTTAGGATTGATAAGGCCTGCCTTAGGAGTGACTTATAGGTTTATATGTGTGTACGTATTTCGTGATATAGGTAACCTATATCACAGTAAGGAGTGCATGCACCACCTTACCCAGGCTGCAGTAGCAGACCTGTGGTGTCAGTTTGGATGGCCTTCCAGGGGTGGCATAATACATGCTGCAGCCCCTGGCAGGCCTCTGAGGTACCTATGCCCTTGGTACATAGTATACCATATACTAGGGACTTATAAGGGCACTCCAGATCCCAATCAGAGATGTGCCTAAGGCACATGGAATCCATTTTACAGAGAAAGCAGATAGACTGGGGCCCTGAATAGCAGGATCCCAGTCCAACTAAGTCATAAACCAGCAAAACACCATAAAAAAAGTGGGGGCAACCATATAGTCAGATTCCACCTTCCTACATAACCCCCCCAAACGAAAGGAGATAAGGCTAACCTTGGCCAGTTGAGCCTATATTGACTAAGTGGCCATATAAGGAAGCACCTGCACTAGCATGGTTGCCCCCTATGTTATGGTCCACTAAGCAATCCCTCACCCTAAGGGTATGAGAGGGTCTCCACCATGGGGAATCACTACCTCTGGTGTGCTTAGGTAAAGTACAAGGCTGGTGAGGTGTCTGAGTAGGGAAGTGAGGCCCTAGGAATGTTGGCCTCAGTTTCCTCAGATCACTGGTCACCATGTATGCCTGTCTTTCCATGACTGAGTTGCACTTTGCTCTAAGGGTCAACCTTTGGCTGCCTACAGCTGGGGGTTGGGTCCCTTTGGATGGAACACTGGAGGGACATGGCAGGTTTGGAACCTTCTGGTCCCAGGTTTGCCCTTGCCTACCAGAGTCCTTCTGGGGGAGGTCCCTACATAAAGGTATGGGGGATCCCTCAGTGTGTAGAGGAATTTTCACCTGGCTAGGGCTACTAGACTGGCTGCCCCTAATCTGCTGATGGGGGGCTTCCTCTGGACAGGGGGCCCGGGGGGTCCACTGACCTCCCTGACCTCTGCAGCCCTGGGCTGACTGAGGCAGGGTAGAGAGGGGCAGGTTACCTGCTCCAGACTGGGTACCACCGTGGAAGGGTCCTCTGCCATCAGGGGTGTGGCCAGGCCAGGCCTGACTACCTCTGTGGCAGTTCCTTCACTAGGGGTAGGGTCAGTTCCCTGAGGAGGCTGACCCTTACCTACTGTCTGGGGGAAGAAGACTTTTCTTCAACCCTTTTGCTCTCTTTTGGGGAGAGTGGGCCCTTCTTTCAGGCTCCATCTCTCCAAATTCTTGGGCTGGGGCTGTGGCCATCACAGCCCCACTAACCTTTACAGGGACGCCCAACATCCTAAGATGGGTTTGGTGTTCAACTTCAGCCCAGGCTGAAATTTCCAAATCATTGCCCATCAGGCAATCTACAGGTAAGGTGGGGGACACTGCCACTCTCTTTGGGCCTGTGACCCCCTCCCAGCTGAGATTGACTATGGCCATGGGGTGATCTGTTCTGACACCATCAATGTTGGTCACCTGGTATTTAAACTCAGGTAAAAGCTGGTGAGGGGGGACTAGTTTCCCTGCCACCATGGTGACACTAGCCCCTGTGTCCCTAAATGCCACAGCTTTCTGACCATTAATTATTGGCTCCAATCTGTACCTGCCCAATGCTATGGGACCCATGGTAAAGGTGGCAAATCCTATACCACCATCAGAGTCAGAGGAGTCTGTTGAGGGGTCCCTGTCTAAACTAGGGCCCACCTCTGTTCCTCTTGCAAAAGCACCCAACTTTTTGGGTGCACTACTCCCAACTGGAGGATTACTACTGGTAGTACCAGGAGGGGTGGTAGTAGTTGTGGGAGGAACATTTTCTTTATTGCCAATCCTGGGGCAACTGGAATCAGTTTTCCAGTGCCCAGGCTTTTTACAGACATGGCAATATGGTTTCTTTTCAGGAGAGGAAGGAGTTTGGGACCCACCCCCAGAAGAGGAATTTTGGGGCCCTGTAGGGGACTTATCCTTAGATTTATCCCCACCTTTCTCTTGGGACTTAGTAGAATCTTTCTTCTGGTCACCACCCTGATTTCTAGTTTTTACTCTGGTTCTGACCCATTTGTCTGCCTTCTTTCCCAATTCTTGGGGAGAGGTCAGATCAGAGTCCACCAGATACTGGTGCAAAAGCTGGTTTTGACAATTATTAAGGATCTGCTCCCTCATAATCAGATTATACAATCCTGAGAAGTCACACACCTTACTGCCCATCAACCAGCCTTCCAGAGCCTTGGCAGAACAATCCACATAGTCTACCCAGTCTTGAGTCTGTGCTTTTTGGGTGTCTCTGAACTTCAACCTGTACTGTTCAGTGGTTAGGCCAAACCCATCAATAAGAGCACTCTTCAAGACCTTGTAATTATCAGCATCCTCCTCTCTAACAGTGAGGAGCTTGTCTCTACCTTTGTCAGCAAAGGAGAGCCACAAGATTGCTGCCCACTGCTCCTGAGGGACCTTCTGTACTTTACAGGCCCTCTCTAAAGCAGTTATCCATTTGTGGATGTCATCCCCACTCTGGTAGGGAGGGACAATCTTGCTCAGGTTCCTATGGTCATAGGACCTTTCCCTATCTCTAGGGACATGGCTGCCACCATGGGACTCTAGTCCCAACTTTCTTCTCTCTTTAAGGAGATCTAGGGATTCTCTATCTAAAGCCAATTGCTTCTTCCTGATCTCCAGTTGAGTTTCCTCATACTGGACCAGTCTCTTTCTTCTCTCATGAGAGGATTCCCTCCTGTGAGAAGAAACAGAGCTCCCTATTGAGGTGCCAGAGTGGTTAGACTCCTGAGAAGGAGACCTAGACTTTCTGAGCACACTCATAATCCTTCCTGGGGGGACAAAGGTGTGGTCCTCAAGATCCTCATCTTCATCTTCCCCAGAAGGGATTGGGTTTTCCAGGTCAGGGTCATTGTCACCCTCCTGGTCAGTTTCAGAGGGGGCTGGGGGTAGTAGTACCCCTGACCCCTTCCTCATCTGCTGGCCCACCCTCTGCTCCTACCCCTTCAGTCTCTGAAGACTTACTAAGATCATAAGCCATCAACAACTCCTGGAGGTGTTGGGTGGTGGGACTTTGGCCTGTCCTTAATTTCCTCACGTTACACAAAGCTCTCAGTTCCAAGAATGGGAGTGTGTCATACTTGGAGGGGAAGCTCAATGGCTTCCTGCAGGGCATCTCTAGATCCTGCTTTTAAAGACATTACTAGTGTGGTGTGGTGTATGCACTACCTACTCTAGTGTGGCCTACTAAACTCTCTTGAGTTGTAGAAAGGGTTGTGCTATCCCTTAACACACAACTCTAAGTTCAGTAGAACTTACTGATATTCTAAGCTTAAATTATATGTACCTTAGGTACCTTTAGTGGTTTTCAGTTGATCAATTCAATTGAGATTATCTGGTAAAACAATAGCAAGCTGGAATCCCACACGCTGCACACCAATGTGAGAAGTTGGCCTGGCATATGCTGTCCACTAATTATAGTGGGCACCTTGCACCAGTCCAAATCGACTCTTATGGTAGGTAGGTTAAAGACAACCTTATTGAAAGCTATCCTAGTGGTAGCTGTGGAGAGCAGCCTTCAGGCTAAGTCTTGAAGGAATGTAAAGCAGCTTGTTTTACCAGTCTATAATCTCTTGAGTGACCAAATGAAAGAGCACCACACCAGGTATATATTCAAAATATATGTATTTATTACTAAACACACCCCTCTAGTCTCTTTATGAGGCTAGAGTTCGAAGTACATAGGTTATAAGATCTTAAATCACAGTAATAGCACAAATACACGTTTGGGCCCTAAGGGCGTACCAAACCATATACCAATAAAGTGGTATTCGAACCACGACTGAACTAGACACTAGGCCTAGAGCCTCTAGAAGTGCTTGGACCACAAGGAACCACCCAAGGTAGTGACACAGGGGACCCACGGGAGACGCGTGCAGTGTAAATACACAACCGCGATACGCCGTTAACTTCTATGGAGAAAGTCGGGATCGGGAAAATAGAGGAAAGGGACACTTAGAAGAGGACTAGGACAAAACCCTTTGAGATCTAGGACTTTGAAGAGTCTCTACCCACGGGAGCACCGGAGTACTCGTGTTACCTCACCCAGGGAAGCCGGGTGCATAGGTGCCTTTCGGGGTCGGGTTTCGTCGTCGGTTCTTATGGCGATCTGCTGCAAAGTGCTGCTGGCGACCAGGGGAAAAGTGTCCGGGTGGATCCAAGAGTGGATCGGAGTTCTGAAGAACCTGAAAGCAGAGGGGACAGAGTCTGGGTCACTAGCCAGTGACCAGGGAGGCGATGGACAGATGCCCACCGATGTCGAGTGCTTCAGATTCGGTGACGGTCGTCTTGACTCTTCAGCCACGAGGTCCGGGAGGCGTTGTCGGCGACCAGGAGCAGGATTCGGGCTGTTGCTCGATGTCTGTCGAGTGCAGAGGTGTCGGCGACCAGATTGGACCCAACAAGCCTTGGCAACGGCAAGTCTCGAGTAAGATGTAGATCGTCGATGATGCAGACCAGCAAGGTCTGGGGAACTCACCCAGCGAGGGTAAGTGAGGGCAGGCCTGGAGCAACCAGACTGCCAAGTAAAGAAAAGATTGGCCTTCGTTAAGGGCTACTAGCCAACGGGCTAGCGACCGCGAAGGAGCCTCGTGACGCCGCACGTGGAGCTGGCTTACAGGACACTCGTGGAGTGGGGGCCAGTGATCTTCGGTGCAAGTGGTGCTGGAGGCTAGGGCTACTCGGAGCCCAAAGCACGACTTCTTGGGAGACCCAGAAGATGGTGCACTTGCAAATGTGCTCGGTGTCCAGGGGTCACGGTCTCAAGTCACCCACGATAGCCACGGGCCTCAGCTTTGCTGGGGACTCAGGGTAGCCTCAGGGAAGTCTGAGAATCCACCTCTGGTGATGCGATGACTTCGGCGTCCGGCAGGGAGCTTCAGTGATGCGAGCCGGACAGATGCTTCTTTGGTGCCTGCCAAGCAGGGAGTCACTCCTTGACCCCAAGGGAGATTCTTCAGTCCTCTAATCGTGAGTAGAGCGTCGAAGGTCCAGGATTCTGTTTCAGAGTTTCGTCCAGGTATAATCTAATCTTGCTGTGGCAAGGGTTCCCCATTTTAACCAGTAAAACAGGGAGGGACTAACTCTATGACCCCACCTATGGGAGGGTCAAGGGAGAGGGTGGCTACACCCACTTCCCTTTGTCCAGTTTCGTGCCAGAGGAGGGGCAGGTAGCCCCTGAGCTGGTTTGAACTGGCATATGCACAG
>CAWUFW010030244.1:0-17595 GCA_963921515.1 Calotriton arnoldi
GGGGTCGATTCCGATTCGGGCCGGAAAAGCACCGACCGACTCGGAGCCGGAAAAATTACCGACCGACACGTACCAGTGGCGCCCGACACGCCAAGTACGATGCAAGCCGCGATAAATCCGACCGACACGTTAGGAAACCAAGCCGACCGACCGAGCCGCTCGGAAAATAGCAATCCGGCCGGAAAAACACGCTAATCCAACCGACCGACACGCACCCGGAACAAATCCGACCGAATCGTACCCGCCAACTCCAAACCGCAAAGTACGATGCAAGGCGCGAAAACACGACCGAGTCGGACGGAGGACAAGCCGTACGAACGACACGCATACAAAACCGAGCCGAAGCAACACAATACACCGCGACCGACGCGTACGCAGCATACAAAACTGCACAAACACAGCGTGAACGAAACGGAAAACACCGTACGAGACCAATGCAGGGTCCGACTCGGTCACAAGAACGTTTCCAACATACACAAACAGCACAAAGGAAAAATCAACCAAAAAAAGGCCAAACAAGCAATTACCAAGCCAATAAATACTGGGGGGGACAGAGAACAAAGACACACCCACAACTCCACCTATATAAAGGACACAAATCACAACCATGAGCCTTTGCAAATGCCATTCCACTGCCAGCACCCAAGAGAAAGCAACCACACACCCACAGCTCATCCCTCACACAAGCCACACACCATCAGCACACCAACAAATACCTACCTCACATACACCCAGCAAAACACACACTCACACACCCTCACCTGCACACCAACACACACATCACTCACCATCACCACCCATCACCATGCCCCCAAGAAGAATCACAAGTTCCTAGATTGTGAATTGGAAGTCCTGGTAGACGAGATCCTCAGGGTAGAGCCACAGCTGTTTGGCACATTGGTCCAACAGACCCCCATGTCGCAGAAAACCAAGATGTGGGAGAGGATCATCAACAGGGTGAACGCCCAATCACCATGTCGGCGCACAAAGACCGACATCCAGAACAGGTGGTATGACGTGCGCAGGAGGGTACGGAAACTGCTGAAGCAAGACTACATCAACAGCCAACACACCGGCAGTGGCCCTCCTGCCAAGCCAATATACCTCAGGCCCTGGGAGGAGAAGGTGCGGGCCATCCTACCGCCAGTGAGCATATATGGACTAGAGGACATCCCAGAGCCTGGTGAGTACACAACAAATGTACACAATATACTGCCACAAAACACACACACATCACTGTCAAGGGGAGAGTCAAACCATGCACTCATAGCAATCACACAGCAACCAGAACAGAATCATCCCAAAATGTGTATGTCAGTCAGAGAAACACAACACATGCCATCAAAAAAGTCACATCCAACCGTGCCAACACATGTACAAACACAACCACAACTACAGCTAGGCAGTGGCACAAATAGAACTAACAAACACATCCACACATGTAGCCACCACAACAACACCAACACACAGTGAAGACCACTCAAAGGAAGGAATTCTGTGTATGCTGGCCAAGTCAGTGTAGCCAATAGCATCATGGGAGTCGCAGTCACACATATTGCCCCCCCCACAACTGTCCCATCAACACCACCCTGAACCATGCTCACATCACAGGGAGTGGAGAAGGACTCACAAGATGGCTGACACTGGCTACTGCTGTGGGGAGCACAAGGCCCTGCTGGCAACTGTGCACCAACAAACAGCAGGGCACCACTGACTGACATCCTGAGAGACAACTTCCACTCCCTGCAATGCAAGCACATTCCATGGTGGGATATCTGGCTGGCTGGCTGGGTGGGAAGGGGGACTTGCAGCACTGACTATAGTCACCAGCACCTCCCCTCACCCCCCCAACACAAACTCCACAGTACCCACCTGGTAGAATGCAATGCCCTCCATCCTAACACAAGATCCCACAAAGCACCACCACCCTGGGTTATGTTGTGTGAAGCACAGGGACACTCTTGGGACTCTTAGCCAAACAACTGCCAGGACAACACTCCCAGCCATCCTGTCAGCACAGCCAGCCCACCCCACAGGGAAGCAGAGTCAAAAGGAAGGAAGCATGGGCATGCTGGGAAGGGGGTGGAGGCAATAGCATGATGGGAGTCGTAGTCACAGACATAGCTCACCCCCACAACTGTCCCATCAACACCACCCTGAACCATGCTCACATCACAGGGAGTGGAGAAGGACTCACAAGATGGCTGACACTGGCTACTGCTGTGGGGAGCACAAGGCCCTGCTGGCAACTGTGCACCAACAAACAGCAGGACACCACTGACTGACATCCTGAGAGACAACTTCCACTCCCTGCAATGCAAGCACGTTCCATGGTGGGATATCTGGCTGGCTGGCTGGGTGGGAAGGGGGACTTGCAGCACTGACTATAGTCACCAGCACCTACCCTCACCCCCCCCCCCAACACAAACTCCACAGTACCCACCTGGTAGAATGCAATGCCCTCCATCCTAACACAAGATCCCACAAAGCACCACCACCCTGGGTTATGTTGTGTGAAGCACAGGGACACTCTTGGGACTCTTAGCCAAACAACTGCCAGGACAACACTCCCAGCCATCCTGTCAGCACAGCCAGCCCACCCCACAGGGAAGCAGAGTCAAAAGGAAGGAAGCATGGGCATGCTGGGAAGGGGGTGGAGGCAATAGCATGATGGGAGTCGTAGTCACAGACATAGCTCACCCCCACAACTGTCCCATCAACACCACCCTGAACCATGCTCACATCACAGGGAGTGGAGAAGGACTCACAAGATGGCTGACACTGGCTACTGCTGTGGGGAGCACAAGGCCCTGCTGGCAACTGTGCACCAACAAACAGCAGGACACCACTGACTGACATCCTGAGAGACAACTTCCACTCCCTGCAATGCAAGCACGTTCCATGGTGGGATATCTGGCTGGCTGGCTGGGTGGGAAGGGGGACTTGCAGCACTGACTATAGTCACCAGCACCTCCCCTCACCCCCCCCAACACAAACTCCACAGTACCCACCTGGTAGAATGCAATGCCCTCCATCCTAACACAAGATCCCACAAAGCACCACCACCCTGGGTTATGTTGTGTGAAGCACAGGGACACTCTTGGGACTCTTAGCCAAACAACTGCCAGGACAACACTCCCAGCCATCCTGTCAGCACAGCCAGCCCACCCCACAGGGAAGCAGAGTCAAAAGGAAGGAAGCATGGGCATGCTGGGAAGGGGGTGGAGGCAATAGCATGATGGGAGTCGTAGTCACAGACATAGCTCACCCCCACAACTGTCCCATCAACACCACCCTGAACCATGCTCACATCACAGGGAGTGGAGAAGGACTCACAAGATGGCTGACACTGGCTACTGCTGTGGGGAGCACAAGGCCCTGCTGGCAACTGTGCACCAACAAACAGCAGGACACCACTGACTGACATCCTGAGAGACAACTTCCACTCCCTGCAATGCAAGCACGTTCCATGGTGGGATATCTGGCTGGCTGGCTGGGTGGGAAGGGGGACTTGCAGCACTGACTATAGTCACCAGCACCTCCCCTCACCCCCCCCCAACACAAACTCCACAGTACCCACCTGGTAGAATGCAATGCCCTCCATCCCAACACAAGATCCCACAAAGCACCACCACCCTGGGTTATGTTGTGTGAAGCACAGGGACACTCTTGGGACTCTTAGCCAAACAACTGCCAGGACAACACTCCCAGCCATCCTGTCAGCACAGCCAGCCCACCCCACAGGGAAGCAGAGTCAAAAGGAAGGAAGCATGGGCATGCTGGGAAGGGGGGTGGAGGCAATAGCATGATGGGAGTCGTAGTCACAGACATTGCTCACCCCCACAACTGTCCCATCAACACCACCCTGAACCATGCTCACATCACAGGGAGTGGAGAAGGACTCACAAGATGGCTGACACTGGCTACTGCTGTGGGGAGCACAAGGCCCTGCTGGCAACTGTGCACCAACAAACAGCAGGACACCACTGACTGACATCCTGAGAGACAACTTCCACTCCCTGCAATGCAAGCACGTTCCATGGTGGGATATCTGGCTGGCTGGCTGGGTGGGAAGGGGGACTTGCAGCACTGACTATAGTCACCAGCACCTCCCCTCACCCCCCCCAACACAAACTCCACAGTACCCACCTGGTAGAATGCAATGCCCTCCATCCCAACACAAGATCCCACAAAGCACCACCACCCTGGGTTATGTTGTGTGAAGCACAGGGACACTCTTGGGACTCTTAGCCAAACAACTGCCAGGACAACACTCCCAGCCATCCTGTCAGCACAGCCAGCCCACCCCACAGGGAAGCAGAGTCAAAAGGAAGGAAGCATGGGCATGCTGGGAAGGGGGTGGAGGCAATAGCATGATGGGAGTCGTAGTCACAGACATTGCTCACCCCCACAACTGTCCCATCAACACCACCCTGAACCATGCTCACATCACAGGGAGTGGAGAAGGACTCACAAGATGGCTGACACTGGCTACTGCTGTGGGGAGCACAAGGCCCTGCTGGCAACTGTGCACCAACAAACAGCAGGACACCACTGACTGACATCCTGAGAGACAACTTCCACTCCCTGCAATGCAAGCACGTTCCATGGTGGGATATCTGGCTGGCTGGCTGGGTGGGAAGGGGGACTTGCAGCACTGACTATAGTCACCAGCACCTCCCCTCACCCCCCCCCCCCCAACACAAACTCCACAGTACCCACCTGGTAGAATGCAATGCCCTCCATCCTAACACAAGATCCCACAAAGCACCACCACCCTGGGTTATGTTGTGTGAAGCACAGGGACACTCTTGGGACTCTTAGCCAAACAACTGCCAGGACAACACTCCCAGCCATCCTGTCAGCACAGCCAGCCCACCCCACAGGGAAGCAGAGTCAAAAGGAAGGAAGCATGGGCATGCTGGGAAGGGGGGTGGAGGCAATAGCATGATGGGAGTCGTAGTCACAGACATAGCTCACCCCCACAACTGTCCCATCAACACCACCCTGAACCATGCTCACATCACAGGGAGTGGAGAAGGACTCACAAGATGGCTGACACTGGCTACTGCTGTGGGGAGCACAAGGCCCTGCTGGCAACTGTGCACCAACAAACAGCAGGACACCACTGACTGACATCCTGAGAGACAACTTCCACTCCCTGCAATGCAAGCACGTTCCATGGTGGGATATCTGGCTGGCTGGCTGGGTGGGAAGGGGGACTTGCAGCACTGACTATAGTCACCAGCACCTCCCCTCACCCCCCCCCCAACACAAACTCCACAGTACCCACCTGGTAGAATGCAATGCCCTCCATCCCAACACAAGATCCCACAAAGCACCACCACCCTGGGTTATGTTGTGTGAAGCACAGGGACACTCTTGGGACTCTTAGCCAAACAACTGCCAGGACAACACTCCCAGCCATCCTGTCAGCACAGCCAGCCCACCCCACAGGGAAGCAGAGTCAAAAGGAAGGAAGCATGGGCATGCTGGGAAGGGGGGTGGAGGCAATAGCATGATGGGAGTCGTAGTCACAGACATAGCTCACCCCCACAACTGTCCCATCAACACCACCCTGAACCATGCTCACATCACAGGGAGTGGAGAAGGACTCACAAGATGGCTGACACTGGCTACTGCTGTGGGGAGCACAAGGCCCTGCTGGCAACTGTGCACCAACAAACAGCAGGACACCACTGACTGACATCCTGATAGACAACTTCCACTCCCTGCAATGCAAGCACGTTCCATGGTGGGATATCTGGCTGGCTGGCTGGGTGGGAAGGGGGACTTGCAGCACTGACTATAGTCACCAGCACCTCCCCTCACCCCCCCAACACAAACTCCACAGTACCCACCTGGTAGAATGCAATGCCCTCCATCCTAACACAAGATCCCACAAAGCACCACCACCCTGGGTTATGTTGTGTGAAGCACAGGGACACTCTTGGGACTCTTAGCCAAACAACTGCCAGGACAACACTCCCAGCCATCCTGTCAGCACAGCCAGCCCACCCCACAGGGAAGCAGAGTCAAAAGGAAGGAAGCATGGGCATGCTGGGAAGGGGGTGGAGGCAATAGCATGATGGGAGTCGTAGTCACAGACATTGCTCACCCCCACAACTGTCCCATCAACACCACCCTGAACCATGCTCACATCACAGGGAGTGGAGAAGGACTCACAAGATGGCTGACACTGGCTACTGCTGTGGGGAGCACAAGGCCCTGCTGGCAACTGTGCACCAACAAACAGCAGGACACCACTGACTGACATCCTGAGAGACAACTTCCACTCCCTGCAATGCAAGCACGTTCCATGGTGGGATATCTGGCTGGCTGGCTGGGTGGGAAGGGGGACTTGCAGCACTGACTATAGTCACCAGCACCTCCCCTCACCCCCCCCAACACAAACTCCACAGTACCCACCTGGTAGAATGCAATGCCCTCCATCCTAACACAAGATCCCACAAAGCACCACCACCCTGGGTTATGTTGTGTGAAGCACAGGGACACTCTTGGGACTCTTAGCCAAACAACTGCCAGGACAACACTCCCAGCCATCCTGTCAGCACAGCCAGCCCACCCCACAGGGAAGCAGAGTCAAAAGGAAGGAAGCATGGGCATGCTGGGAAGGGGGTGGAGGCAATAGCATGATGGGAGTCGTAGTCACAGACATTGCTCACCCCCACAACTGTCCCATCAACACCACCCTGAACCATGCTCACATCACAGGGAGTGGAGAAGGACTCACAAGATGGCTGACACTGGCTACTGCTGTGGGGAGCACAAGGCCCTGCTGGCAACTGTGCACCAACAAACAGCAGGACACCACTGACTGACATCCTGAGAGACAACTTCCACTCCCTGCAATGCAAGCACGTTCCATGGTGGGATATCTGGCAGGGTGGGTGGGTGGGTGGGAAGGAGGTCTGGCTGTCAACCAAACACAATCAATGCAGACCATGTTCACACCCCAGAGAATACATAGAAATGCCCAAATAATGCAGGACAATGTGCCACACCAATATCAACCCCTGACTGTGACGACTTAGGACAATACAATGTACAGGCCCGCACCCCGAGGCACAGTCACAACTGTCAGGTGTGTCAACCACTGATGCCTGCAGAAACATGAAATACATTGTTTGTGTCTCCCAAAAACAGGTGATGATAGGGACACAGCAGCAGACGCTGAGGAGTCCCAGTCCCAGGCTCAAGAGGATGCCGAGCTCACTGGCGTCGTACAGCCTCTGTCCTCCTCGGACGATGAACAACCTGGCACATCCGGTGCAAGTCAACTTGCTGCACCAGCAGGACCACCAGCTGCAGCACCAGCAGGTCCACCAGCTGCACCCCCTGCACCCACCCCTCCAACGACTGTCACCACGAATACCATCCCTGCCGACATGGACAGAATAAGGAACAACACCAGCGCAGTGACCCTGGACCAACCTGGGGCCATGGACACCACCACCACCACCCCCCCAAGGTGGACCAGGGTTATCTGTGCGTGCAACTGCACACACTGCACATGTCAGCAGGGGTGGTGGGAGGGGTGGGAGACAGAGGTCGCTGCTTGCAGACGTTGCTGGTGTGCATGAAGACCCACAACTGGTACGCATAGCTGATGCGTACCAGTCCAGCACCGGAGAGCTCAGCCAGGTAGTGGGGCTCCTCAGAGACATCAAACAGCAGCAGGCTGCCCATCATGCCCGCTTGGACTCCCACATGTCCCACGTGGAGTCACACATGTCACGTGTGGACTCCCACATGTTCCGCGTGGAGTCCAAGTGGGATGTACTACATGAGATGACGGCGGTGCACAGGGACATTTTACAATGCCTCCGCCAGATGAACAGCAACCAGTCCACACCTCCCTGTGTGCCAACAACATCTGGTACCGAACAAACTGCAACTGCCACAGGGAGGGAGGAGGACTCTGGCGGAGAGTCCCCTGCACCGCAGCAGCCTGCACTTGAGGGCCCCCCCCAAGAAGAGGGGTCGTCCGAGGAGGGGAAAGTGAGAGGCTGATGGCCAAGCGCAACTCCCAGGAAGCCTGAACCTGTTCTGGATTTTCGCCTTTGTGCACAGACTGTTCACCCTGTTGATGGCAACACTACTCCCACACATTGCATGGGGAGTACAAGTTGGAACAATGTGTCAGACAACTGTGGCCCCGATACTGGGGATCCTGTCTACCTGGACTTTCAATTCACCTAGGAACTTGGGATTGCAAGATTCATGTACAGCACAATCCATCCTATGCACTATTAACACAGATGTATCACAATAAACACACTAATACACCATACTTGCCTCTGTCGTGATTCCAACGTGGGTGCTGTTATGGGGATGATGAACTGCAAAATTACACTGTGTATGCGAACTGCAACAGCAAGGACAACACAGGCATGTGAGTACAGGCAACGTGACACATATGAGGGAGACACACCACCAGGGCTACACAACACATACACACCTAGGCCATCTGACTCATTGCCTACACTGATGTTGCCAGGGAAGACGGTGCAATGCACAGACACCACACCCATTCCCAGTTGTAGTCAAGTAGCCCACAGGTGCAGTAAGCAAATGGCAGTCAAATGTGTGACCACAGACAACGCACATCACTAAGTGAAGCACAGGTTTATTACACAGTAGCAACATGCCGTAACCACTACAGATGCAAGGTAACCCCACCTGGTAGCGGGCACACAGTCAACAACTGTAGACGGAAGGAAGTCCATGGGTGTGGCGCACATCACCTGTAGGGACACAACAGCTACCAGCCTGGATGTGCAATCACGTCGTCGGTGGACACAGTTGACCAAACGAATCTGAAAGTACCCTGTGAAGGACAGAAATGACACACAGTCAAAAGCAATGCAGTACAGGACAGATCAGCAAAACTCATGCACAATACATGTTACAAGATACCCACCCAGAACCAAGTTAGCATGTCAACACTGTTGGGGAGTACAGCCCACCTGTCACCACACATCGCAACACACATCCTGTCAAGTAGCCCATGGACACACTCCAACAGCACCAGAGCACCACCCACACATCATGCCAACTCACATCATTGACATGACACCTCAGGATACTCACATTCAGCTAAAGAAGTTGGTGATGAGCTGTGTGCGGCACCATCACCATCATCATCATCATCATCGTCACTGGCATCGTGGTCCAGGCCAGGATCCTCCACAGGTGGCGGATGTTGGTCATCGTCATCCTGGATGAGAGGCAACTCCTTCCGCACTGCCAGGTTGTGGAGCATGCAGCAGACGATGATAATCTTGCACACTTTCGCAGGGGCATATGGGAGGGACCCTCCGGTCTTGTCCAGGCAGCGGAAGCGGCTCTTCAGGAGACCAAAGGTCCGCTCAATCACTCTCCTGGTCCGACCATGTGCCTCATTGTAGCGCATCTGGGCAGGTGTCACAGGGTTCCTGAGGGGTGTCAGCAACCACGGCATGTTGGGGTATCCCGAGTCACCTACGGACAGACAAGTGCACATCAGCTGACTTGGAAAAGTGGGCGGAATACTACAGATCAGATCACACACAATGGCACAAAGTCAGTACACACCGACAAGCCAGGCACGCTGGTTCTGCATCTGTGCCATCAACCTGGGGATGCGACTACTCCTCATCACAAAGGCATCGTGTGCTGAACCAGGGAAACGGGCACACACGTGTGTGATGGTCATGTCTGCAAGACACACCACCAGTGCATTGACCGAGTGGTAGTGCTTGCGGTTCCTGTAGGCCTGCTCCTGGGCCTGTGGTGGTACCAAAGCCACATGTGTCCCATCAATGGAGCCAATGACATGCGGCATCCTCCCCAGGGCATAAAAGTCACTCTTCACGTCAGTGAGTCGTCGCAGTCTAGGGAAATATATGTACCGGTTCAGGAAGAGCAACATTGCCGCCAAGAAATCGCGGAGCACACGGCTGAACATGGTCTGTGACATCCCACCAGCAGACGCCACAGTATGTTGGAAGGTACCGGTGGCAAAGAAGTGTAGGGCTGCCATCACCTTCACCTTGGGGGTCAGCGCTGTAGGATACGGCCGGCCAGGCTGCAAATGTGGGGACAACTGCACTGCCAAATCCTCAATCAGCTGCCTGGTGAAGCGGTACCGTCGGATGCTGTCCCGTTCCACCATCGTTGCCAGGTCTGGGAATGGCCGATGGACAGCAGGAGCCCTGCAGTGCAGAGGAGAAGTAAGCAAGATCGTCAGTCACCCCACATATGCGGCATTGAACACACTCAAGTTCCCAACATACATCATCATGAGGCACAACTACATGAAGTGTGCAGTACCGGAACGACATGTATGGTACATACATGGCCAACATCTGTCAACACGGTCCTACAGGTGGCATCAATTTGTCCCAGGTTGGCCCATTGGATATCATGATGCTGTGTCACAGTCACCCCCCAGTGACATGTGAGGACAGATGTGCCCCAGGCACCACAGCTCAACGACAGGCACATTCCCAGGGACCCTGTAATGCCACATGGACACTGGCATCACCTGGAGTATCATGTGTACACCACAGCAAAACAAACATGACCCCCACAGGTAGTGGCTACACTTGCCATGGCAGGAGAGCCATGGACGTCTGTGACACACACGCACAACATCAGAGTCCATGCACACACAACGTGGATGTGGAGACTGTCTCCCATTGTGCACATGAAATCAGAGACATTGTAAACACTACATGCACAAAGACTGTGGAGGGCCATCACTATTGTGCCACTGGGACACCCTGGCTCAAACATACCGTCCCACATGGGACTCACGGGGTATGTGACATGACATACACAAACACCACTGTGAAATGTGACCATGACACATGCACAGATATGAACAGTTGCACATCACAGTGGTCACGTACACGTAACACCCAGGATCCTGTCCCCATGAACACGTGCACAGCCTGGGGGTGGCTGCCCACAGGTGACACCCACAGGACAACATGTACACCAACATACACACAATAGGAAATGCAGCCTTACATGCCTTATGATAAGGTTTGGACAGGCTGTCGTGATGTAGGTGTGCCCCTCACTCCCTGGGAGCTATCTGTGGCTGGCATATGTCCATCTGAGACAGGCATGCTGACCTATGCCAGTCACATATACAGTGATGCGTTGAACAGCAATGGACCGATCGGTGCCTCCGGCCGGCCCATTGCTTTCAATGTGTGCGGGTACGCGTTGTACCCCTGTGTGCGTTGAACTGCAATGGACCGATCGGTGCCTCCGGCCGGCCCATTGCTTTCAATGTGTGCGGGTACGCGCTGTACCCCTGTGCGCGTTGAACTGCAATGGACCGATCGGTGCCTCCGGCCGGCCCATTGCTTTCAATGTGTGCGGGTACGCGTTGTACCCCTGTGCGCGTTGAACAGCAATGGACCGATCGGTGCCTCCGGCCGGCCCATTGCTTTCAATGTGTGCGGGTACGCGCTGTACCCCTGTGCGCGTTGAACTGCAATGGACCGATCGGTGCCTCCGGCCGGCCCATTGCTTTCAATGTGTGCGTGTACGCGTTGTACCCCTGTGCGCGTTGAACAGCAATGGACCGATCGGTGCCTCCGGCCGGCCCATTGCTTTCAATGTGTGCGGGTACGCGTTGTACCCCTGTGCGCGTTGAACTGCAATGGACCGATCGGTGCCTCCGGCCGGCCCATTGCTTTCAATGTGTGCGGGTACGCGTTGTACCCCTGTGCGCGTTGTACCTCAATGGACCGATCGGTGCGCACCCATTGACAATGGGCTTGCCTGGCAACGGACGCGTTTTCGAATTTCGAACGAGTCGGTTGCTGGAAAATCAGTTGGTCACCCACAACAATGTTGCAAAATCATGTATGTCATGAAGTTGAAGTTTTGAAGGATGCTGTGGGCGTGTTTTGGTGCTGCTATTCCATGGATTGGCCAGATTCAGAAGATGCAAACGACTTGGACCTATCACTTTGGACACAAGGGACAGTATCTGCCTCTCCAGCACATATATATTGCTGCCTGTTCCCCTGAGAGCCCACTTGCCTGCACTACATGCTCCAGGACGACATCTGCCACTGCACTGCTGCTGTCTCTGCCCCTCTGGACCCTGCAATGGCACGTACTGTGGAGAGAGCCCCAGCCTTCAGCCTTGAGGAGAACCAGGCCCTGCTGGACAGCCTACTTCCACAGTACAGCAAGCTGTATGGGACACCAGGGGAGCAGGTGAGTGTTCTGTGCACTGCCTTTCTGAATGTGCATTTTGTCTGACTAGCAAGGCTGAGAGTCAGCACACCACTGGCTAGCAGGCTCACTGAGTAGTTGTCACCCCCCATAGTGTGTAGTGACTTGCACTGGACAGGTATGGTGCAGTGACAGTGCTTCTGAACAGGGTTTTACTCCCCATGCAATGATACCATGTAGTGACTTCTGGAAAACTGTCCATGGGCAGCCGTGCACTGCCTGGGTACACCATGTGCCCCTGTGATTGCGACATGTATATGCAACTGTGTCATGCACGGATATGTTGCATGTGTAGTAATGGCCTTATCACTTTGTCATCCTGACAGGCTTCTGCCCATCGGAAGCATGAGATATGGAAGGACATCGTCCGGGCTGTCCGGTCCGTGGGGGTCTACAAGCGCCGGATCCGCAACTGCCAAAAGAGGTGGCAGGACCTTCGGGGCTGGACCCGGAGGATTGCACGGGTCCAGCTGAAGCTGTCGCCTCCTCGCAGGAGGGGCGGAACACGGACCCTGACCCCCACATGCTCAGGATCCTGGCGGTGGTCTTTCCAGACCTGGATGGGCAGCTGAAGGCCAGAGAGCAGCAAGGAGGGGGTGAGTCAAAGACTGCACTGTGTACTCTGTCTAACATGCTATGTGCCCTCCTCGGGCCTGGTTAAACTGCCACAGTACAGCAGTCATGTTGTCCAGGAGCCATGTCCCTCTATTGTGCACTGCCCACTCCTCATCTGATACCCAGGTGTGGCCCTTACATGCAGGGAATTCTGTCACTTAGGACTGTGTCCTTGCAGTTTGCTTGACTCAAGGTGGGAGACAGCATCTGTTTCCCTGACTCTGTGGTGGGCATCATGGGTGGGTCCATTGCTTACACAATGCCTGTATTCTGACATGTATTCAGCGTGTTACTTTGATCTGTGGTCCAATTGCTGAGCTGATCCACCACATGTGGCTGGGGTACCTGGCACACACCCATGCTGCGGGTGGGAACAATGTTTGGGCCCCAGGAGTATGTATATGACGTGTGTCACACATACTTAGCCAGCTGCCTACAGTCCAGGGCTCATCCCTCATTCATGTGGGGCTGGACAGTCATGCCTACTCCAGGCCATACAATACACTCTGTACTCCCACTCCCGTGTATCAGCGGACACATTGTGCACAGTGATTTGACCCCTCAGGTGTCTGCCTCTGTGTCAGTGTGCTGTGGATTAGTCGCCAGGACTGCTGTGGAGTTTCTTGGTAGGGGCTCAGCATGCCACTGGAGATGTGACCATAGGAGACGATACTTGTGTGACACATAGGTGTCTGATCAGCTGCCCATGCAGACTGGGGCATGTAAATGTGAAGTTCAGGCAGCTGTTCCCCATGCACAGCAGAGTGTGAGGGGCTCAGGTTCAGAGGGTAGTGTCACAGGTCTCCCATATGTCCAATAGGTATGACCTGGACAGATGAGGGTTAAGAGGATGTGTTGTGGGGGATGTACATGTGCACTTGTGCAGCTCCAGGACTTGCATTCCCCATGACCTACTATTGTGACACAGTGCAGAGTGTTGTTGATCTGGCTGCAAAGTCATACATCACTGAGCCAGTGATGTATGACTTTGCAGTCATGCCTCCGCCATGGCATGTGTCTACTGATTGGTGAGCCTGCAGGGGAGTGACATGTGCTACATGCACACCATAGTGGCGCTGGCTATCAGGACATGGGTGCATCATGGTGTCTGTCGCTGGTATGCATCACATGCATTTCCTATTTGACTCTGGGCATCCCTTACATCCGGAAACCTGTACTGACTCAGTGGCAAGAGCTGTGATGTGTCCACACCGTGTCCTCTGCACTGTCCAACTACTGTGTACTTGGTGCATGTGTCAACACTGGGGTGTTGCAATCCAACAGACACCAGACAGATGGGTGCAAGGCCATGTGGGATGTGAGTGCCATGCTTGGCATCAGACTGACAATTGACTTCTCCTGTTCAATTAGTGCACTTTTAGCAATGTACAACTAATGATGCCAGGGCTTGCTCTGTGATGTGCTGTGCTCACAGTGGTGTGTGCGTTATGTGCAGGTGACTGATGTCTGTCTGTTTCCCCATTGTTTGCAGATACATCCACGGCCACGGAAGGGGACAGCTCCACGGACCAGGAGGAGCCGGAGAGCCAGACTGGGTCAGCAGCCGAGGAGTGGTCGGAGGGACCCAGTGGCACGGAGGGCGAGGGGAGCCACACCGAGGAGTCCTCAGCAGCATCCACCTCAGCTGAGGACCAGAGCAACTCGGAGGATGACTCCCTTGTGGAGGCGGGTGTCAGCAGCCACCACACCCCAGCTAGTGTTGCTGTCCCCGCCACCACCAGCACCACCACCGCCCTCCCATCGGCTCCCATTCCCCAGGTCCGTGGAGGCTCCCATGTCCGGGAGCGTGTCTCCTTTGGGCCAGGCACCGCACCCCCTGCCCCTGTGTCCCCTGCTGCCCTGAGTGAGGAGTCTGTGTACCTCCTTCGCCAGCTCCATGTAGGGCAGACAGCCATGCTGAGTGTCCTCCATGCGCACACCGCGCTGTTGACTCAGCTGGTGTCGTTCATGGAGGGCATCTCATCGGGCATGTCTGACCTACAGAGGGGCAATAGGTCCATGGACTCCTCCCTGACGGCAGCAGTGTCCCTCCTCAAACGGTCCCTCACCCCTCCTGCCTCTGCTCCATCCACACTCCCCAGCACCTTACCCATCCCAGGCACACACACACCGGCACAGGCACACACCAGCACACACACATCCAGCACACTGACACACACGCCAATGACAAAACGCACACGCACGCACATTCAGGGGACTGAAGCCAGACTCACAGGGGATGGGGCCCTGGAACACACACACGCATCCACATGCACTGCGCAGTCCTCAGTTCCCTCTCCCTCCAAAGCACCCTCCCTTGCCTCACCTGCAACCCCAAAGTCACAGCAGCTCTTCCTCTGTGACCTCGGCCTCTTCCCCACCGATGAAGCTGCTCCAGCATCCCGGGGGAAGAGGAAGCCCACCCACACGGAGCAGAGTGCCCTCGCCCCCGGACACCCTCCCCCAGGCGCAGACGGACTGAGGCCCCCACCCGCAAGTCCCCCGGAGTGGTAAGAGCAAGACCCCGCCACCGCCCTGCAGCTCAGGCACAAGGTCTCCGTCCTCCATCCCTCAGGCCCCCACTGCACAGGTGCCCCCACCACACCCTGCCCCAGGTTCCCCCACCCACAGATATACCATCCCCAAGATGCTCCGGCCTTCTCCCCTGCCACTTGCTCTCCCAGCACCACACCCCCGCTGCGCTTGTCTGTGCCACTGATGTGGTGAGGGTGTCCTCCCCCTCTGTCCAACCCACCTTGCCTGTTCCCCATTCTCCTCCCCTGGAGGTAGGCACTGCAGTGGAGTCCACTACCGCCCTGTCTGACTTGGGCACTGCAGTGGCGGACCTGTCCACCCCATCTGCAGGGTCCACTGCAGTTGTGCCGGCACCCACGACATCTGTGTCATGCCCCCAGTTGTGCCGGCACACACCATGTCAGACACCTCCACTGCAGTTGTCAGTGGCTCTCCAGCACCCACCACCCCTTCCCTGACTCCCCTGGTGAGCCCTGATCCTGTCCCTGCGGGTGCCTGGCCTGCCCCCCGGTTGCCCCTCCTAGTGGATTGTCCCTGGTATTGTGCAGGCATGCGTAGGGTGACATCTGCCAGTGTCACCCTGTTTGAACTTTGACAATGGACTGGCCATTGGCCTTTGCTCTAATTTCTTCTGGACGTCGTTATCAAACAACACATATGCTGAATAAAGCAACTTTCTTTTCTCTAGTGCTCATGCTTCAGATGTACATGTTGTTGGTGCAGCTAACCATGCCCTTGCTGCAGTGATGGTGATATCTGGTCTCATGATTATGAAGTGTTACTGTGCAGGAACCCATGTGGTCCAGGGGGAATGTGTCCTATCATGTGGTGTATCCATGTCATCAATAGCAGCATCTGAGGGTGTCATGTGTTCAGTATTTGGCAATGGGTTTCCTACTTACATTGGCAATTTCATATCTGTGGCTTCCACCCCTGCACATCTGTTGTGCCTGCCATCGTTGCATTTGTCTACTTCCCTGACCGTGTTGCCATCTCCAGTGGACATGCAGGTTTGGGCATCAATGGGGAGGGACTCATCCGTGTAGTCAGTGCAACATTGCTATACAAGTGTGTTGGATCTGTGCTGATGATTCCGTTGGCACATCCATGACCAGGCTGATGTGATGGGAGCCCTCATTTGGTGCTAATTGTTGATTGTGTGACCAAGTGCTCAGCTGACATGATGGGGCCCTACTGAGGCAACATATGGCACAGCTTTCCTCACACAGGAGTGGAGTCCCCTCATGGCAGTGTGTACACGTGTGACATTGCCTGCGCCCAAGGTGTGTGTTGTATGTGCATGTCTGTGTGTTCACTTCCATTCATCTGCGCATGCTGTGATCCCTAGTGTTGTACCTGTTTGTGATGCTTGCTGACTTGAGCTATGTTCCCCCAAAGTCTTCTCCCTGTGTTCTCTGTGATGTGGGTGCATGGCACATTACTGGTCATCAGGGTGTCACCCATAGGTGTGTTTGCTGTCAGGGCAGAGTTTGTGTGCAGACGCAGATGGGTCACAGTCAGGTTTCCCTTTGGCACTTGTTGTTTGCCCCTGTCATGTGATTTCCAGTTTGTGTTATCTTTCAGTGATTGTGACACGTTGTGTGTGTGACTGCTGGCACTCCTTAGGGTCCGGGCTGCAATGTTGGTTGTTGTCTATGTGTGTTCTTTGTGGGTGACCTTGGCTTCTTCATTGGTGTGTGACTGTGGCTGGGATCCCATTGGTCGGTGTGGTATTGCCGTCATGTCCATGTACAGCGTAGTGTGCAGTGTGTCAGACATTCAGGAGTCTTGTTGAGTGTCCATGTGTGATGTGTTTCTACACCTTGGTTCCCACCCACCACCCTGGAATAGTCATGGGTGCATGTGCAATGTCACCAGTGCATGTGTACTTCACTGCTGCACATTGTTGGAGGTCGAGGGGTGTGGTCTTGAGTGTGTGCAGATGAGAGTTGTTGCCCGGCTAGTCCCCTGCCTCCATGTTGGCCTTGGCTTACTGGCCATGCTGATTGATTTGTGCTTGTGTAGGTGTGATGGTAGTTTGTTGCTCAGGACACCTGACTGTGGTTCACAGTGTGAACGACATTTAGCTTTGTCATCACAGTGGTATTTTTATTCAGCCCAGGGTCACCACATTGTGGGGGCCCTGGGGGTGGTGCTGTGGTGTGTCTGTGACTTGCTGTG
>CAWUFW010030245.1:0-17595 GCA_963921515.1 Calotriton arnoldi
GACAAACACAGGATTGTAGCGTTAAGCATTGCATTCTTTTTCCATTGCAACGTGTGTGATTCCAGCATTACGACTTGCATAACATCTTGGAAGAGGTTGAGATTTGAGCCTAACCTTTGGTTGTCGGCGGTGGTTGGGATTTGAACCGACCAACCAGCAGGAATATTACACATTCTCATATGTTGGATTTGTATTGTGTGGTCTGATCATATAACTTTTTCATATAAAATGTATACTCGTTTTATAAAACTCGTGTGGTGTCATCATTGGGTTGCTGTGAGCGTGGTTGCAAACACTTTACACACTCGCCTTGAAGATAAGCCTAGCTGCTCGTGCCAAGCTTCCCAGGGGGTGAGTGGGGGCTATCTCAGAAGGTGACCTTCCTTGCCCTAACGTGGAAACGAGGGTCCCTATTTGGCTGAAGGTACCTACCTCAGCCAACCAGAGATCCCGTGTCTAACAGGTGGGTTGGGGAACAAGAAAGCTAGACAACTAGGGAGGGACGAAGAATCTGTGAGTGGGAGTGATTAACGCAGTACAAATGAGGGTTACAGGCAAGCTGTCCATTTTCCAATGGGGTATAGCCAATTGCACATACACTTTAGGGTCAGGGCACTGGCACAGAGGTTTGGTTAGCAGGCCTCAGTGCACTTTTAGAATAAAAAAACCAGCACCATCAGTTGAAAATTAGAGGGTACCCATACAAAAAGAGGTATTACCTCACACTACTAAATATTTCCATTTTTTTCTGCTCTACAATAATCCCTTGATCTCTTACATCTGAAGCTCTCGTCATCAATACTTAGGAAGATGGGTGACAGAAACGGAGGTACAGCAGACAGGGAAGGGAGAATCCATGGGGCTAGGGGGCGGGGGCTAACGAAAGAGAAGGAAGGGAGAGAGGGTGTCTAGAAAAAAGCAGGCCAGAAGTGGAAAGAAGATACGAGGATAGGAGGCACGATGGAGACAAACAGAGAGAAATATGTCAAAGCGCTAGATAGAATGAAAGGAGCAGGAAAATAGAGAACTAAAGTGGGTAAATGAAAGGTTGAAATAGAAAAAAAATATACAGAGGGATAAATGTATGTTAATAGGACGCAAGAATGGCTGTGTAAATTAAATAGGATGTCAAAGAGGGAGAAAGATAGAAAAAACCAGTTACTTACCTGTACACTGTGGTTCTCCAGTATTGATATCTTTTATAGATTCACATGCTTGAATCTTCCCCATCGTCATGGTGTGAGTCCCACGGTAACAGTAGAAATAGTAGTACTGAATACATTACATAGACCTCCATAGAGAGAAAATTCAATTGAGCACTCTATCAACCTCATTTTATAACATCCAAAGTTCAACCAATCACAGCAGAGACCTCAGAGTAACCCTCTCCACAGAGCCACCACACCTCAGATTTCGAGCAATGTGCAAATATATATATATATATATTCACTGAAAAAACCATAGGTTTCAGGCACGTTATAGTTAGAAATTAGCATTTAAAAAACCTTAGAAATTCACTAAAAAAAAACATAGGTTTCAGGGGCGTAATAGTTAGTTGGACATTTCACTCGTACAAAACCATAGAAATTCCCCCGTTATAGTTAGTTCAGCTAACTATAACTCGCGCGTCCGCAATGCACTGCTGATGACGTCACATATTACATCACTCATGACATGGTCAGTGACATCACTCATGACATCACTGATGACATCTCAAATGACATCACTCTCACCCTAATATAACCTTTGATACACTCAAAAATACAAACTAACATTTTCAAAACAATGGACATACCAATACCAGTTACAACACACCTAGTCAGTAATTCCAAGATCTACACACACATCCACTCATTCACCAACAGTCCCTATACAGTCACTCATACATGTACTCAATCATATGTACTCATACACCTATACATCCTGTTACACACCGCCACTCATCCATAGTTACTCACACACATAGTCACACATGCAAACAAAGTATCAAAACATCCATTTACTTGCACACACTACCACACTTACTTCTACAGAAACTTACACATACTTACTCTCTTAAACAATCACTTATAGAAACACCTACGTATTTGTACAGGAACTCTTCCAATCTCTCACTCTCACATATACTCACTTATATACACCAATACTCACATATACTAGTTTAAAACATATGTAGTTACTCAAAGACAATATTGAGACAGTCACTCACTAACACACCCATACACATACTCATCCACCTATACAGTCCTGCACACATGCTGTCTTCAACACATACAAACAGTGAGTCACTCATTCATGCATCTATGTACTAAGTAATACCCCCCACCAAACCAGACACTCATACTGATACTCAAAAAACCAACTAATAACCCATATAGACACTCATGTAGCTACTCATCAACACATGCAGCCACTTATACACAAAGTGAGAGACTGATACAGATATTTTCATATTTAAACATTACTCACTAACCCATGTATTCACTAAGATACACTTAGTTATACAATCAATTTTACAAAAAAATCATCCATTTAGACACCGATATACCCATTTATTCTTCCATCGACCTTGAGATATACATATATAAAACATATTTAATTTCCAGAAAAACACACATTCACTGGATGACGTCATCAGTGATGTCATTTGAGATGTCATCAGTGATGTCATGAGTGATGTCACTGACCATGTCATGAGTGATGTAATATGTGACGTCATCAGCAGTGCATTGCGGGCGTGCAAGTTATAGTTAGCTGAACTAACTATAACGGGGGAATTTCTATGGTTTTGTACGAGTGAAATGATCAACTAACTATAACCCCCCTAAAACCTATGGTTTTTTCAGTGAATTTCTAAGGTTTTTTTAAATGCTAATTTCTAACTATAACGTGCCTGAAACCTATGGTTTTTTCAGTGAATATATATATATTTATTATACTATGTATACATGTGAAAATGTCTCGGACCCCTGTTTGCCTCGGTGGCACGGAAAAAATAGGTGGAACTGACGTCAGCACGCCGACGAGGTCATCTTATGGCTCCGATGACGTAATACGGTGTCGCAAGCGGAGCCGTGCTCGTTGACGTGGGAGAGCTAGGAAAGAATTTCCGTGGAATGCTGGTGCATGGGATATTCACCTAAGTGTTCAGGCTAGATCTTTGGGAGCAACTGTTTATGTTACCACTCCAGAAACCGAAACCAGTGATCCGAGGGCAGAGGCCCTGCAGATGGCACACGAGCTGGGGTGCCCAGTCGTGTGCACCGGCGGGGCAGCGAAGTGATAAGCACCACAACCCACAAAAAAGGTAACGAGGGCACTGAATAACACAGGATCTTCTCTTTGTATCTGGCAGGAACAACAAAGTTAAAATGCCCTAGTACCAAAATGTAGAATTAGTGCTACAACGGTCTTCAAGAGGACCTGCGATGCCGCTTCTGCCTCCCGTACCCTGGAGGCGGCACATGGGTCACGCGGTACGGTCATACTGCGGTGGGACGCACACTCGTTGACCTCTCATGGCACTGCTCCACACTTCGAGGACGCTTTCCATTAGCTATGTTTTCTGATGACATGTCGCGCCGGCCCCGTCCAACAACAGAACTCCTTTAGATCCAAAACAGACTCTTCCACTCTCTCACCGGAAGTGAAACCAGGCCACGTGGACACTTTCACAATACAACAGCCAGGAATGCACTTTTGGGTAAAAAAAAAAAACACATTCCTTCCTCCTAATTAATCAAATAAACGTCTCACTGAAGAACAGGGGCCAGCTTCGATCGGTAAACAGCCGTTACAACGACTTTTTTACTTTGCGATACCATTACCATGCATTACCACGCATGCGTTGTACATCACAAAGTCATTACTACGCATTTTTTTTAGAACGCATGGTCATTTACCACGCATGCCTTTACAACGAATTTTGTTGACCATGCGTTCTAAAAAACATGTAGACGATCCATGTCGTTGTAAGGAAACAGAGGCTGTTCCGTTTCCTCACAACGACGTGCACCGCCCCTCAGAGATGACGTAAAGCAGGAACCACGAGGAGAGAGGAACCATTAGGAGTGAGAGGTAAGGGGGATTGGGCATGGGGTGGGGGTTTCTTTCTAGGGTTTAGGGTAGTGCAGTGGTGTTTGGGTGGTGTAGGGGGTCGTGCTGGGGGTAGTGTTTTAGGGTTTAGGGTAGTGCAGTGGTGTATGGGTAGTGTAGGGGGTCATGCTGGGGGTAGTGTTTTATGGTTAAGGGTAGTGCAGGACACTTAAAACATGTCCTAATTTTTCTTTCTACAGCACTAACCATAATTTCTATGACAAAATGAACCCCCTCATTTTGTTCCTTTTAAATTAAATGTTTTAAGAGTTACCAGTTTATTCCAATCAAGATGGCTTCAGGTGTGCCATAATTTTGTCATAAGTAAGACTGTTAGCACTCTAGTTGTTCTTTAGAACACTCTGGGAAGCTGCAGTAGAACACAAAGGAATCAACTGACAGTCTCTGCCCTTGTTGGATGTACATGTTTTACTGAGAATGTCAGACTTCATTCTCACATGACTGAGAAAGATAATGTGAATTTACAGAAAATATGCTCTCATTTTAGCTTCTGGAGCACCTTCCAAAACTGTATGGGACAAGCATGTGAAAATAGTTTTCTCTCAAACATGATTCATGATATCCCAGCAGAAGGTTTTTCACAGGGTAAAATCACCTTAGAACACACCACAATTCCTGCAATTAGTATGGTACCATCAACAAATGAATTCTAATGTAACTAAAGTCTGTTATCACCCTTTATAGTTCTCCTTTTGGTAACCCTCAAAATTTCGCGAAGATTCGTCAACCGGCGCCAAAGATATTGCAAATAGAATGTTGCGAATTTCCTATGGAAAATAGGTCCCAACTATAAATATCTACTGGCGACCGCCAGTAGATTATATATATATATCATGTGAACAAGACGGAGGTTTCTCTGTCGAAACGCGTCATGCTGAGGCACTGGCCAGGACTGACTGGTTGCTGGAATTATGAGGATTGAATAAAGCACTTTTATCCACCTACTCTCGTCCTTTGAGTGGTCCGTACCTGCCTGTGTGCCGTGGAGGAGTGGTGCTATTCAGGAATGGTCTTCATATATATATAAATATATATATTCACTGAAAAAAACCATAGATTTTAGGGACAGTTATAGTTAGTTGGACATTTCACTCGTACAAAACCATAGAAATTCCCCCGTTATAGTTAGTTCAGCTAACTATAACTCGCGTCCCCGCAATGCACTGCTGATGACGTCACATATTACATCACTCATGACATGGTCAGTGACATCACTGATGACATCACTGATGACATCTCAAATGACATCACTGATGACATCACTGATGACATCATCCAGTGACTGTGTGTTTCTGTAAAGTTTAAATATGTTTAATATGTATAGGGAAAGGCGTATTGAAGAATGAGTGGGTGTATAAGTGTCTGAATGGATGATTTAGTACGTGAGTGACTGACTCTACAAGTGAGTGATTAAACGTATCTTACTGAATGCATGGGTTAGTGACTAAACTGTGTGAATGTCTGTATCCGTCTGTTTGTTGGTGTGTAAGTGGATGCATGGATTTGCGAATAGCTACATGAGTGTCTATATGGGTTATTGATTGGTTCTCTGAGTATCTGTATGGCTGCCTGAGTGTTTGTGTGGGCGGGGTGTGTGTGACTCTGTACATAGATGTGTGAGTGGGTGATTCACTGGGTGCATGATTTCAAGAGTGCATCTGTGATGGACTGCTTGGGTGGGTGAGTGTGTGTATGGGTGTGTTAGTGAGTGAATGTATATCTCAGTGGTACATGTGCGAGTAACTACATATGTAAAAGGCAGTATATATGTGTGTTAGAGTATTTAAATGGTTATAAGTGAGAGTGTGTGATAGTGAGAGTGGCTGTATGGATGCGTGTGTGCTTGTATCAGTTATTGTATAAGAGCGTAAGAATGTGCTAGTATTTGTATGAGTAAGTGAGCTGGTGTGTGTATAACTGTATAGGTGAGTAAATGGGTGTGTGATTAATTTTTTGCATGACTGACTAGGTGTGTGAGTACCTCTATGGATGAGTGGTGGTGTGTGAGTGTTTATATAGGTGTATGAGTGCATATGATAGTCCTGTACTGAGTGACTGTAAGTATGAGTGACTGTACGGGTGAGTGAGTGGATGTGTGTGTAGACCTAAGAATCAGTGAGTGGGTATGTAGTTTTTGGTGTTGGAGTGTCTATGGTTTTGAGAATGGCAGTCTGTAATTTAGAGTGGGTGTATCAAAAGTTATATTAGGGTGTGAGAAGATGCATGAAATTATCACATGGATGATGTCATCAGTGATGTCATTTGAGATGTCATCAGTGATGTCACTGACCATGTCATGAGTGATGTAATATGTGACGTCATCAGCAGTGCATTGCGGGGCGCGAGTTATAGTTAGCTGAACTAACTATAACGGGGGAATTTCTATGGTTTTGTACGATTGAAATGTCCAACTAACTATAACGTGTCTGAAACCTATGATTTTTTCAGTGAATTTCAAAGGTTTTTTAAATGCTAATTTCTAACTATAACGTGCCTGAAACCTATGATTTTTAAGTGAATTTCAAAGGTTTTTAAATGCTAGTTTCTAACTATGCCTACAGAGGTAGGACATGTGAACAAAGAAGAAAAAACGCACAGAAAGAAGCAAAAGATGTGCAGAAAGAACCAACAGAGGAGCAGAAAGAGGCCTTGTTGCAAAATCATCCTGTGCCCACAACTTTTTCAGACGGGTACTGGTGGTAACTGACTGACTAACCAGAGCCAGTGCTATGCTAAAAGACACTTAGAATACAGTGAAAACACCTACATACACTAGGGAACACTATGCGTTGGGGTACCCCTGTGATTAGCATGACCTCCTCTGCAAGTCCCTAGTACATAATAGGGCAGGGGATTAAAACTACCTCTTAAACGCGCTACAGGGCGCGTTTGCACAGTGGTGAAGGGAGGGGGCCTGAGGTGACATGTGAGCATACGTGCCCCGTGGCGCGTTTTAAGTTGCAGGATTAAGTCCCCTTGAATCCTGAGGGTCCCTGGGGCCCAACTAGCCCCCCAGGTACCTACAGTTAGGACCACAGAACTGAGTTGCAGAGAGGCGTTCCGAGGCCACGCACCTTTTTTCACCTATCTGCAACGCAACTCTGTTGTGCTTACTGAAGGTACCTGGTGGGCTAGTTTGCCCCCAGGGTCCCTCAGGATTCAAAGGAATTAATTCCCCAACTTAAAACGCACCACAGGGCGTGTTTGCGCACATGTCACCTGAGGCCCCGCCCCTCCCTTCACCACTGTGCAAACGTGCCCCGTGGAGCGTTTTAAGTTGGGGATTAGGTCACCTTGAATCCTGAGGGTCCCTGGGGCCCAACTAGCCCACCAGGTACTTCCAGTAAGCACCACAGGCCTGCGTTGCAACGCCTGTAACAAATTGTGCAGTTGTGTTTAGGTAGTGAAGAGCGTCGTGCTGGGGGTAGTGTTTTAGGGTTTAGGGTAGTGCAGTGGTGTTTGTGTAGTGTAGGGGGTCATGCTGGGGGTAGATTTAGGGTAGTGCAGTGGTGTTTGGGTAGTGTAGGGGGTCATGCTGGGGGTAGATTTAGGGTTTAGGGTAGTGCAGTGGTGTTTGGGTAGTGTAGGGGGTCATGCTGGGGGTAGATTTAGGGTTTAGGGTAGTGCAGTGGTGTTTGGGTAGTGTAGGGGGTCGTGCTGGGGGTAGTGTTTTAGGGTTTAGGGTAGTGCAGTGGTGTTTGGGTAGTGTAGGGGGTCGTGCTGGGGGTAGTGTTTTAGGGTAGTGCAGTGGTGTTTGTGTAGTGTAGGGGTGTACTGCTGGGGGTAGTGTTTTAGGGTTTAGGGTAGTGCAGTAGTGTTTGGGTAGTGTAGGGGTTCGTGCTGGGGGTAGTGTTTTAGGGTTTAGGGTAGTGCAATGGTGTTTGGGTAGTATAGGGGGTACTGCTGGGGGTAGTGTTTTAGGGTTTAGGGTAGTGCAGTAGTGTTTGGGTAGTGTAGGGGTTGGTGCTGGGGGTAGTTTTTTAGGGTTTAGGGTAGTGCAGTGGTGTTTGTGTAGTGTAGGAGGTCGTGTTTTAGGGTAGTGCAGTGGTGTTTGGGTAGTGTAGGGGGTCAGGCGGGGGTAGTGTTTTAGGGATTAGGGTAGTGCATTGGTGTTTGGGTAGTGTAGGGGGTCATGCGGGGGTAGTGTTTTAGGGTTTAGTGCAGTGGTGTTCGGGTAGTGTAGGGGGTCGTGCTGGGGGGAGTGTTTGAGGGTTTAGGGTAGTGCCGTGGTGTTTGGGTAGTGTAGGGGGTCAGGCGGGGGTAGTGTTTTAGGGATTAGGGTAGTGCAGTGGTGTTTGGGTAGTGTAGGGGGTCGTGCAGGGGGTGGTGTTTCAGGGTTTAGGGCAGTGCAGTGGTGTTCGGGAAGTGTAGGGGGTCGTGCAGGGGGTGGTGTTTCAGGGTTTAGGGCAGTGGTGTTCGGGCAGTGTAGGGGTCGTGCTGGGGGTGGTGTTTCAGTGTTTGGGGCAGTGCAGTGGTGTTCGGGCAGTGCAGGGGGTCGTGCTGGGGGTGGCATTTCAGGGTTTAGGGCAGTGCAGTGGTGTTCGGGCAGTGTAGGGGATCGTGCAGGGGGTGGTGTTTCAGCGTTTAGGGCAGTGCAGTGGTGTTCGGGCAGTGTAGGGGGTCGTGCTGGGGCTGGTGTTTCAGGGTTTAGGGCAGTGCAGTGGTGTTCGGGCAGTGTAGGGGGTTGTGCTGGGGCTGGTGTTTCAGGGTTTAGGGCAGTGCAGTGGTGGTCGGGCAGTGTAGGTGGTGGTGCTGGGGCTGGTGTTTCAGGGTTTAGGGCAGTGCAGTGGTGTTTGGGCAGTGTAGGGGGTCATGCAGGGGGTGGTGTTTCAGGGTTTAGGGCAGTGGTGTTCGGCCAGTGTAGGTGGTCTTGCTGGGGGTGGTGTTTCAGGGTTTAGTGCAGTGGTGTTCGGGCAGTGTAGGGGGTCTTGCTGGGGGTGGTGTTTCAGGGTTTAGGGCAGTGCAGTGGTGTTCGGGCAGTGTATGGGGTCTTGCTGGGGCTGGTGTTTCAGGGTTTAGGGCAGTGCAGTGGTGTTCGGGCAGTGTAGGGGGTCGTGCTGGGGCTGGTGTTTGAGGGTTTAGTGCAGTTGTGTTCGGGCAGTGTAGGGGGTCGTCCTGGGGCTGGTGTTTCAGGGTTTAGTGCAGTGGTTTTCGGGCAGTGTAGGCGGTCGTGCTGGGTCTGGTGTTTCAAGGTTTAGGGCAGTGGTGTTCGGGCAGTGTACGGGGTTGTGCTTGGGCTGGTGTTTCAGGGTTTAGGGCAGTGCAGTGGTGTTCGGGCAGTGTAGGGGGTCGTGCTGGGGGTGGTGTTTCAGGGTTTAGGGCAGTGCAGTGGTGTTCGGGCAGTGTAGGGGGTCGTGCTGGGGCTGGTGTTTCAGGGTTTAGGGCAGTGCAGTGGTGTTCGGGCAGTGTAGGGGTCGTGCTGGGGCTGTGTTTCTTGGTTTTGGGCAGAGCAGTGGTGTTCGGGCAGTGTAGGGGGTGGTGCTGGGGGTGGTGTTTCAGGGTTTAGGGCAGTGCAGTGGTGTTCGGGCAGTGTAGGGGGTCGTGCTGGGGGTGGTGTTTCAGGGTTTAGGGCAGTGGTGTTCGGGCAGTGTAGGGGGTCTTGCTGGGGGTGATGTTTCAGGGTTTAGGGCAGTGCAGTGGTGTTCGGGCAGTGTAGGGGGTCTTGCTGGGGGGTAGTGTTTCAGGGTTTAGGGCAGTGGTGTTCGTGCAGTGTAGGGGGTCGTGCTGGGGGTGGTGTTTCAGGGTTTAGGGCAGTGCAGTAGTGTTCGGGCAGTGTAGGGGGTCGTGTAGGGGTGGTGTTTCAGGGTTTAGGGCAGTGCAGTGGTGTTCGGGCAGTGTAGGGGGTCGTGCTGGGGGTGGTGTTTCAGGGTTTAGGGCAGTGCAGTGGTGTTCGGGCAGTGTAGGGGGTCGTGCAGGGGGTGGTGTTTCAGGGTTTAGGGCAGTGCAGTGGTGTTCGGGCAGTGTAGGGGGTCTTGCTGGGGGTGGTGTTTCAGGGTTTAGGGCAGTGGTGTTCGGGCAGTGTAGGGGGTCTTGCTGGGGGTGATGTTTCAGGGTTTAGGGCAGTGCAGTGGTGTTCGGGCAGTGTAGGGGGTCTTGCTGGGGGTAGTGTTTCAGGGTTTAGGGCAGTGCAGTGATGTTCGTGCAGTGTAGGGGGTCGTGCTGGGGATGGTGTTTCAGGGTTTAGGGCAGTGCAGTGGTGTTCGGGCAGTGTAGGGGGTCGTGCTGGGGGTGGTGTTTCAGGGTTTAGGGCAGTGCAGTGGTGTTCGGGCAGTGTAGGGGGTCGTGCTGGGGCTGGTGTTTCAGGGTTTAGGGCAGTGCAGTGGTGCTCGGGCAGTGTAGGGGGTCGTGCTGGGGGTGGTGTTTCAGGGTTTAGGGTAGTGCAGTGGTGTTCGGGCAGTGTAGGGGGTCGTGCTTGGGCTGGTGTTTCAGGGTTTTGGGCAGAGCAGTGGTGTTCGGGCAGTGTAGGGGTCGTGCTGGGGGTGGTGTTTCAGGGTTTAGGGCAGTGCAGTGGTGTTCGGGCAGTGTAGGGGGTCGTGCTGGGGGTGGTGTTTCAGGGTTTCGGGCAGTGGTGTTCGGGCAGTGTAGGGGGTCTTGCTGGGGGTGATGTTTCAGGGTTTAGGGCAGTGCAGTGGTGTTCGGGCAGTGTAGGGGGTCTTGCTGGGGGTAGTGGTTCAGGGTTTAGGGCAGTGCAGTGGTGTTCGGGCAGTGTAGGGGGTCGTGCTGGGGGTGGTGTTTCAGGGTTTAGGGCAGTGCAGTGTTCGGGCAGTGTAGGGGGTCGTGCAGGGGCTGGTGTTTCAGGGTTTAGGGTAGTGCAGTGGTGTTCGGGCAGTGTAGGGGGTCGTGCTGGGGGTAGTGTTTTAGTGTAGTGCAGTGGTGCTTGTGTAGTGTAGGGGTCATGCTGGGGGTAGTGTTTTAGGGTTGAGGGTAGTGCAGTGGTGTTTGTGTAGTGTAGGGGGTCATGTTTTAGGGTAGTGCAGTGGTGTTTGGGTAGTGTAGGTGGTCGTGCTGGGGGTAGTGTTTTAGGATTTTGGTTAGTGCAGTGGTGTTTGGGTAGTGTAGGGGGTCATGCTGGGGGTAGTGTGTTAGGGTTTAGGGTAGTGCAGTGGTGTTTGTGTAGTGTAGCGGCTCGTGCTGGGGGTAGTGTTTTAGGGTAGTGCAGTGGTGCTTGTGTAGTGTAGGGGGTCGTGCTGGGGTAGTGTTTTAGGGTTTAGGGTAGTGGAGTGGTGTTTGTGTAGTGTAGGGGGTCATGTTTTAGGGTAGTGCAGTGGTGTTTGGGTAGTGTAGGGGGTCGTGCTGGGGGTAGTGTTTTAGGATTTAGGTTAGTGCAGTGGTGTTTGGGTAGTGTAGGTTGTCGTGCTGGGGTAGTGTTTTAGGGTTTAGGGTAGTGCAGTGGTGTTTGTGTAGTATAGGGGGTCATGCTGGGGGTAGTGTTTTTGGGTTTAGGATAGTGCAGTGGTGCTTGTGTAGTGTAGGGGGGTCATGTTTTAAGATGCAACGCTCCAATACCTGACCAGTCTGCACTATATAAAACTGCAAAAAACTAAAAATAAAAAGTGTTTTGCACACTTTAGTCATTGGGCTATATGTGGGCTACATCTGGGTAATATTTGTGCTACATTTGGGCTCATTTTTCTCTGGTGGCCATCTTGGGAGACTTATTTGTTATGAAGTTTCCTAATTTCCTCATTTACTGCAGTCTCCTCAGTAGGAAATGCTTTCAGTTTTTACTTTGATTCCATCAAGAAGGCATTCAGATGGGTCACACATTTGCCATAAATTCAGAATGTTAGCACTCTAGTTGCTCATTAGATCACTGTAGTAAAGCTACTGCTCACCAAGGAGTTAACTGACAGGCTGCTCCTGTTGAAATATAACAGGAAGATATTTGAGATCTCACTTAAAACATGTCCTAATTTTTCTTTCTACAGCACTAACCATAATTTCTATGACAAAATGAACCCCATCATTTTGTTCCTTTTTAAATTAAATGTTTTAAGTGTTACCAGTTTATTCCAATCAAGATGGCTTCAGGTGTGCCATACTTTTGTCATAAGTAAGGCTGTTAGCACTCTAGTTGTTCTTTAGAACACTCTGGGAAGCTGCAGTAGAACACAAAGGCATCAACTGGCAGGCTGCTCCTGTTGAAATATAACAGGAAGATATTTGAGATCACACTTGAAACATGTCCTAATTGTTCTTTCTACAGCACTAACCATAATTTCTATGACAAAATGAACCCCTCATTTTGTTCCTTTTTAAATTAAATGTTTTAAGAGTTACCAGTTTATTCCAATCAAGATGGCTTCAGGTGTGCCATAATTTTGTCATAAGTAAGGCTGTTAGCGCTCTAGTTGTTCTTTAGAACACTCTGGGAAGCTGCAGTAGAACACAAAGGCATCAACTGACAGTCTCTGCCCTTGTTGGATGTACATGTTTTACTGAGAATGTCAGACTTCATTCTCACATGACTGAGAAAGATAATGTGAATTTACAGAAAATATGCTCTCATTTTAGCTTCTGGAGCACCTTCCAAAACTGTATGGGACAAGCATGTGAAAATAGTTCTCTCTCAAACATGATTCATGATATCCCAGCAGAAGGTTTTTCACAGGGTAAAATCACCTTAGAACACACCACAATTCCTGAAATTAGTATGGTACCATCAACAAATGAATTCTAATGTAACTATAGTCTGTTATCACCCTTTATAGTTCTCCTTTTGGTAACCCTCAAAATCTTCGATTCACTACAATGCATTTCAATGGGGTACTATCATTTATATTGGTCCCAAGATGGCTGCCATCAATTCCAGGATGAAGTGCTGACAGCCAATCAGATCTCACGATGACGTGTGGTTAGGCTCCGCCCAGATATATATGTGTTTTCTTTTTCAAATTTCTCAAACTACTGAACGGATTTACACCATTTATGCAAAAGGCACAACACTGAACCAAGGGCTACCTCTTTGCCAAATTTGGTGTAATTCCGTTCAGCAGTTCGGGCTGTAGCTGCGATGAAAGGTCCCCTATGGAAAAATGAATGGGGAAAACACGTTTTGGGACCCCCCTGATCAAAGTCAACAGCAAAAACAGGCAATCCCTGTTAAGTGGCAAGACAACTGAGGAAACCACAGAAACTCTGGCACGTGACAATGACAGCACTGCCAATGAGATGGGCAATGGTCAGTGTAGACTTATTACTACCTACAGCAAACAAAGTAAGGCCATTAAAGCTATCATCAACACACAATGGCCCATTGTGTTGACTGATGCCACACTGAAACCTATCCTGTCCGCCAGACCCACACTAACTTTCCGTAAGGCATATTCTATGCGTGACGACCTTGTAAGAAGTAGCCCGGAATGTGACAACGCAACTAGCTGGTTGTCCCCCAGACGAGGTTTCTATAAATGCAGTACCTGTCGGGCCTGTAAATTTGGAATCAATACCACCACATATTCCACAGCTTTTTCTGATACACCTGTTAAACTCATAGGCCATTACACATGTCGAACGGAATTCGCGGTCTATGTGTTACAGTGCATATGTGGGCTACGCTATGTAGGCAGCACAAAACTACAAGTCTATGTACGCATATTACAACACCTTCGAGCCATAGTAAACTCTGACCCTGCATATCCCGTTGCTCGACATATCAAAATTGAACATAACAATAACCTTAACTGTCTCCAATATTTTGTGATTGACAATGTTCCAGCCAGCAAACGGGGTGGTAATCGAGAGAAAAAGTTAAGACAACTAGAGAGTAAATACATAGTTGAACTCGATACCAAGTCTCCACATGGTCTGAACTTATGCGAAGACTTACATAACTTTCTATAAATATATACCTGACAGTTATGCTTTACCGCTACCTGTAGCTAGCAATGCACCACATATTGATTCATTTCAATTTACCGTACAATGTTATAGTCTACATAAGCAAAGACACCACATTTCAGAATTATATTAGCTTTATATTTGGATCGGAGTATTAGGGGGCTCCCTTATACTTTTAACCTATTAATATGTAAATACAACATATAATTCAACAGCTAGCCATTCGTAACATTTTTTCTATGTTTTTACACACACATATGCACTTTAGACACCTGGTATTTTATTATCTATTTTTGCACTTTACTAGCCAGCATGGCAATCTACAAATGTATATTTTGAGAACGTTTACATACAATATACTTCTTTTAAGTCGTAGATCGTTATTATATCATGCTTGTATTTGCACATGGTATTTATTTGACTTAATATTTAATAATAACCGGTTTTAGTGATTGTTTACATTTTTATTTTCTGCTTTTATCAAATCATGTATTATTAATACCATTTTAATTCAATATATGGGCATCTGTGATAAATTGCATTTATGCATCCTTTTAGATAGCCTTATTTTCTCAAAATGGTGGTATTATTATTTATTTTTTCATGAAATTATTTATCTATTTATAATATGTTGCAGAATGTATAATACTTGATAACTTACATTGTCATTGGTCACTATTTGGTACTTTGCCCGTTTCATTTTCCTTATGATTCACATGTATATTCATTGGATGTTGTTCCCACTTTCAAATTGGAACTAGAATAGCGATCGCATTGGTGCACGCAACTAATGTATATTCTTTCCAAAGAAAATCCATTATATAAATTCTTTAAATGCTATGTGTAAATATCAATGGATTTGGGTACCAACGATGTGACCATTAAGTAATGTCAATGTTTACATATTCTAGCCGGTTAAGCCAATAAGACATACGTAGATCTTCAGTATTTTCTCTATGCCTATGCTGTAAGTGCTGAAGCTGGTGTCACATGTTCATTTTTTTCACGTATATAGAACCACTTGCACGTAACGCGATCATGTGACCAAGGCCACTGTGTTGGCCGAAACCCGTAATGATCGACTGCACCGAAGACTCTAAATAAAGCGCAACATTGGCAATAAGCTTATCAAGTTGTCCATATCTCTGGTGTGTGAGGACTGCACGAAGGAGTGGTAATTCGATATATATATATATATATATATATAATCTACTGGCGGTCGCCAGTAGATAGTTATAGTTACAACCTATTATCCATAGGAAATCCGCGACATTCTATTTGAAATAACTCTCTTGCCGGTTGACGTATCTTCGCAAAATTTTCAAACTTTATGGCCCGCTCCGGTCCGCTCCTACCCTGAAAGTCTCGGGGGGATTCGTCAAGCGGGGGCCGAGAAAAAAGGGGGGTCCCAAAACGCATTTTCCCCATGCAATTTTCCATAGGAAACTTTAGACACGGCTACAGCCCGAACTGCTGAACGGAATTACACCAAATTTGGCAAAGAGGTGGATCCCACCGATGCAACACTACTCGACGGACCTACGACGCCGCCACCCTCACCGCACTCAATGCCGGCCGGAACCCTGCCTGCTACCGAGCCTCACCGAGACGCACCCACGGACCCTTCACCTGCCAAGCCTGCCGATTCACCTGCCCCCGGACATGCACCACCTCCGCCAAGTCGAGCACCAGCAGCAACCACCTGAAATGCATCCTGTTGAACACCCGCTCCGTCCACAGGCACGCCGTGGAACTCTGGGACCTGCTCGACGCAACAGCACCGGACGTCGCCTTCCTCACCGGAAACCTGGATGAACGCCTCCTCAGCGCCCGACATCGCCATAGCCATCCCGGACGGATACAAGATCACCCGGAAGGACCGCGTCAACCAGACGGGAGGAGGCATCGCCATCGTACACAAGAACACCATCCGCATCTCGACTAACTCCGACGAGACCTTCACCGCCGCCGAACACCTACACTTCCAGATACACACTGACCCCAAGACCACCCTCCGAGGCACCCTCATCTACAGACCCCCGGGACCACGCACACTATTCAGCGAAGACATCGCAGACTTCATCAGCCCGCACGCCATGCCCTCCGCCGACTACATCCTCCTAGGGGACCTCAACTTCCACCTGGAGAACAACAACGACAGAAACACCACCGCCCTGCTGGACAACCTCGCCAACCTCGGACTCAAGCAACTAGTGAACACGCCCACCCACTACGCCGGCCACACGCTTGACCCCGTCTTCTCTTCCAGCAAGCACATCTCCTTCAGCCACGCCACCGGACTCCACTGGACCGACCACAGCTGCGTCCACTTCAGCTTCAGAAAGACTGCGACCCACCACCACCCGCAACAGGCTCCCCGCCGGAGCTGGAGCAAGATCACCGCCGAGCAGCTCACCGCCTCCCTCAGCCAGAACACACCCACCAACACAACGGACCCAAACGAAGCAGCCAGCAACCTCGCCAAGTGGCTGACCGCCTGCGCCGACGACCTCGCACCACTAAAAACCCTCCCAGCAGACCCGGAAGCAAGAAAACCCCTTGGTTCACCAGCGAACTCAAGGAATCCAAGAAGAACTGCCGCACTCTCGAGAAAGCCTGGCGACTCGACCAGACCACAGACAACAGGACCGCCCTCAAGCACGCCACCCGCAAACACCACCAGCTGATCCGTGCCACCAAGAAGTCGGCACTCAAAGAACGACTGGACAACAACGCCCACGACAGCAAGGAACTTTTCAGCATCGTCAAAGAGTTCTCCAACCCCAGCGCCGGAAACAACGACATCACCCCCTCGCAAGACCTCTGCAACTCACTCGCCGCGTTCTTCCACCGCAAGATCACCGACATACATAACAGCTTCGACGCACAGACCACGCACCCTACCGCCGAACCAACGCCCGCCACCACCACCCTCTGCAACTGGACCCCGATCAGCACCGAAGACACCACCCGCACGATGAACTCCATCCACTCCGGATCACCAACCGACCCCTGCCCACACCACGTCTTCAACAAAGCCGACGCCACCATCGCACCCCATCTCCGGGACATCATCAACTCCTCCTTCCACACCGCCACCTTCCCGGAGAGCTGGAAGCACGCCGAGCTTACCGCCCTCCTGAAGAAACCAACGGCGGACCCCACCGACCTCAAGAACTACCGTCCCATCTCGCTCCTTCCGTTTCCGGCCAAAGTCATCGAGAAGACCGTCAACAGACAGCTTGCCGCCTTCCTCGAGACGAATGGATCCCTCGACCCCTCGCAGTCCGGGTTTCGGGCCAACCACAGCACCGAGACCGCCCTTATCGCAGCCACCGACGACATCAGAACCCTAACCGACAACGGGGAAACAGCAGCCCTCATCCTCTTGGACCTCTCCGCGGCGTTCAACACCGTCTGCCACCGCACCCTAGTGAAGCGCCTCAGCAACATCGGAATCCGAGAGAAAGCACTGGAATGGATCATCTCGTTCCTCGCCGGAAGAACCCAGAGAGTCCGCCTCCCCCGTTCAGATCCGAGGCCACCGAAGTCATCTGCGGCGTTCCACAAGGATCTTCACTCAGTCCAACCCTCTTCAACGTCTGCTACGACTTCTAGCAATACGTAACTGGAACGAAG